>JAOWAY010196713.1:0-10175 GCA_028565895.1 Goniobranchus geometricus | reverse complement strand
TCCTCTTGCTTATTGTTTTTCCTGGCTTGGCTTTTTTCTTTTGATAGGATTATTACTTCTTCACTGATGTAAGGTTTATTGGTCTTTTTCTTCACTTTCCCGAGAGTTTCTTTCGCAGTTTCAGTGATAGCATTCACAAAAACAATGCCGCAGATCACATGTTTCCCCTTTCCACAATCAATGTCAACCCCAGGGTGTTTTGTAATGTAATTGTCATTTCTCTTGGTGTGGGGTATCTACATGTGACTCCCCTACAAAACAAACTCTGATCACGCTGATGGGTGAAGTTACAAATGATTGCAAAGTACTGTCCCCTTATGCCAAATGGTTGGTGTGGGAGGGTCCCCTAACAATGGCCAAAATATAAAGTCTGTAGACCCTCCATTTGTGCTGGGATGCCTTATATGCTTTATCTCATCTTTGTCCCTTGTTTTTTCCCCCTTCTATACGTGCTGAAATGCACCACCAAGGGAAGTATTTGGGACAAGTGAAGGAAAGGTATGAGTATACTTTGCAAGAGGGGAAAATTGTGTTGAGAAAAGTCCAAATCTTCTGTGTTTTATGGATTTGAAAGTGCACCCTTGTTGTATAGGATGGAGAGTGAACCGACATGAGTGGTGTTTGAATTGAGAATTTTGCTCTCAGTCCTGAGACTAACAAATGTAATCGGAAATTAGAAAAGGCGGGAAAAGCTTGTGCTTTTTGTGAATGTCATGAAAATAAGTTTCAAGATTTTAAAAATCTATCCAATAGACAGGTCTTTTGCCTAATAAACATTAGTGAGTTTTTGGTTTGTTTTTTTTTAAGATTCTGTTGAATGATAAAAATGTATAGTACCCACATTGTAAGGATTGTTTATTTCAAATCAAACAAAACGGAAGTGATGTGTTAGAGCTCTCGTAAGCTCTCATATTCCATTTCAGATTTTTGTCTGTTTGTTGAATTTTCAAATAACATGAGCATTGAATGTAAATTTAGGTCTTTTTTTTTTTTGTTTTTTGTTTTTTTCACAAACAATCCAGAAACATGTTAATATATTCCTGTTTTGTGGTTGTATCTGTGTATAATTGCAGCATTTTGTAGCTGAAAGGCGACATGATGAGGAACTAGGTCGAATGACACGTTTCCTTTATGACTCTGATCACATGATGGAAGAGATTGACAAGTTCGGAGAAGGTAATAGATGATGTCAACATTTCTGTGTCTGGTTTTCAATGGAAATTTGTAATCCTTTGCTGGCAATCCACCTTGCCATACCTGGACTCTAGATTGACTTGTGCCTTTTTTCCCCAAATAGAGTACATTCTCATCTTTAGGGCTGTCATGAATAAGTCACGATAAGGGCCTCTTTCTCATACATCTTTTATCAACTTAAATTGTCTGTGTTTTAAGATCATTGGAGGCCCAGTTAATGCATTGATGATTGAAAACTTAGAAATATAATAATGGAGAAATTTTAATTCATGTTTTTTTTCTCCTTACAGTTGTCCATGTGACAAAGTCCAAAAATACCAGAAGGCCTTCAATATCATCTATAGCAAGTAGCGCTATTAGTCATGATGGTATGTCCTCTCATTTCTATATATCGTCTGTTTAATTCTATACTCGTCATCACTTCAAATTTTTGACGACTTGAAAATTTATTTTGTGTGTGTGTGTGTGTGTGTGTGTGTGTGTGTGTATGTGTGTGTGTGAAATCCATAGAAATACTTCATCGGCACGCTCTGTCAAAAACATGAGGGGATTCTGCAAAAAATACAGTGCCGTTATTTCAAACATACCCTTTAAATAATTATTTTGCATGTAATAGTTGTTTCAGTTTTTTGAGTTTGAATAGCTACATTTTTTGGCTGTCTGAAAAAAATTGTAAAATGAACTAATACAGTTAGAGTTACGCCGATGATATATCACTATAATATTCATTGAACAATACAAATATGCTACTGTTGAGTATGGTTCTGGATTGTAGAAAATAGATAGATAAAAAGTCAAAGGTTACTGACCAAGAACATTTGTCCAGCAGGTTAGATGTTTTGCCCAGTTTTTCATTTTAATTGACTAACCATCAAATTTCTTTGAATTTCTATTCATTGGACATTTGTATCAGTTGTTGTGTACACCAATCTATGTAAAGGTTCACTTGACAATGGAGATGACAGGACAAAAACAATTTCCTTTTCTAGATACGAAAGAAAAAATTATGTATGAACAAATATATCAATTGTCAGATTCAGTCACTTTAAATACACTTGCATTCGTGAAAAAACATTGGCAGAAAATGATTTTGCGCATTTATGATGGAATCCTGATAAAGTCAACACATTGGGACCTAAAAAGAAGTGAAGACTTTAAGCAAGGTTGACTTTTGTCTTTTTTTTTCCGGGATTAAAGGTGAAGATAATAAAAACAATTTTTCTGAATGGAATGGATCAATGCCTCATTATGACTTAAGAGTTCTCCTTCTAGGATTAGTTTAAATTGTGCGGGTTTTGGGTTGTTTTTTTTTTCCTGAATAGATTTTATTCACTGCAGGGGTGTTCATTAATTTATGACATACTTGATGACTCAAGTTGAAGTACAATGTTTGTCACCACCTGCCCATACCTACGCAGCCCACTTTTCTCTTTGTGTTTCTCTTTTTCTTTCACTGATATCCCCTTTCCATGCATCCATGTGTTGTTGACTTTTAGCAGAAATAGCGTTGAAGTTGTTGACTTTATAAGAAACAAAATTGATTTAAAAAGGAAGAAAAAGATGGGTCTGCTGCATGATGTCAACTTTAAGTGAAAGTTCACTTCTTGCGGATCCCACTGCAGTTTTTTTGTTTTTTACTGCCTTATTGTGTCTGCATAACTAAATAACAGTAAACATTTTAGTGGAACCGCAATGGGCTCAAAGACAAGACAAAACACAGAAAAGAATACAAGAATTTGTACCTGGCCGAATGGTACTGTGTTGGCTTTTCATGGCAAGGCAGAGGGTGCCGACGCAGAGGTCCCACCTTTGATTCCTACTGGTGCAAGATTTTTGTCATTGGTTTTTTTCCATTGTCGTGTCTTGTCTGCTTTCTTTCTGGAGTTTAATTAAAATCTCTGTTCATTTCCATCATTTATTATCATAACACACTCCATACCTCAATTTGTTCCTCTTATATGTCAACAGATAACCTAGAGGACGATTTGTCTCATTCAAGGGAGGTAACAGAGCTCCAAGACCGATTGAAGTCATCTCTGGGTTTGCAGGTGTGACATTTATTTTTATTTTATCTTGTATTAATTACCCTTCAGTTTGCCTTTGAACCTTTCCTACAGTAGACACTGAAAAAAAAAATAGGTGTATAGGCAGGTGACAATTACAGGAAGGGCCTGAAATATATACTGGAATAATAAAAGACTAACATCTTTTTGCATTTAACCGTTATGGGCGTAGCAAACTCTCTGTGCTTGTCGTTTTGTGAATTGTGTGACGCAGAGA
This sequence comes from Goniobranchus geometricus, assembly GCA_028565895.1. Lineage (NCBI taxonomy): Eukaryota > Metazoa > Mollusca > Gastropoda > Nudibranchia > Chromodorididae > Goniobranchus > Goniobranchus geometricus. The sequence goes on along the minus strand of JAOWAY010196713.1, from coordinate 6,701 downwards.
CTGGTGAGGATGGCCTACTTTTGCAATTGGAAAAGACTGGACTCAGTTATTCATTATTATGTCATTTGTTTTTTGAACTTGTCCGAGAACAGTTTGGTACTCTTTAGACCTTTCCCTTTCAGGACAATTCCTGTAGATTGTTATAAATATAAGGTGTGAATAGATGTTTGCTGACCTTTGACAATTTTTGTTGATTGAACATGCATCCCAAAGTTTAAGCAGTATTAATAGACTGTTTAACAACTAATCCCTCTGCAGGATTCAGACTCAAGGCCGTCCACACAGAATGGCGCAAGTAATTCTGGTCAGTATTGCAGTCACCTTTCCAAGAGTAGATTTAAAACTCAAACTTGGTCAAAATCATGATGTAGCATTGAAGTTTACTCTTAAGTAGTTTGGATGATATCAAACAGTAAGAAAAGGCTAGATGATCAGGTGACAAGATGATTGAAAAATCATGCATTTTTGCTGATTTTGGTTTTGATGTGATCAGCTATATTGTTTCTTCATTTAATCCACTTGATCTTGATTGCTTTGGTTAAATTTTGTGATCTTATCATTCCTAGTAACACATAAAGAGACGCGCATATGCAAAACAACATTCTTTTCCTTTCTCCGCATTTCTCCTCCCGAAACACATCAGAAAAAAAAATTATCGTCATCTCTCACAGTCATGCCATCCCTTCAAATCAAGTCATTGGGTTAAAGGTCAGCATTGCACAGATTTGAGACTAGTGTATATGTAAATAATCAGAGGACCATCAGTTTGAGGATTAAGGAATTTGAGATTTAAAGTCACTCTAAAAATTAGGGTGGAAGGCGTTACTAAGATTAAAACTTGTTTAAAAAAAAAGAAAAGAAAAGAAAACCATCGTCACCACTTTGTTCTTTCCTAGTATCTTCATGCAGTCATTTTTGGTTAAAGAACTAGACAGTTTGAAGTGATGTAGGAATTTCATCACTCACACGACCTTGAGGATTGTAGCACAGATGATGTATTTTTCCCATGAATGATTGAGGTTATGATAATAATAATAATAATAATAATAATAATAATAATGAAGTTAATAATATAATGCTACTGACAGTAATAAAATAATGATTATAATAATAATGATTATAATTATGTCAATAATAATAGTAATAACAATAACATTATTAAGAATATTAATAAGTTATTGGTCTGTAGCGCCCTGCCCTATCTGAAAAAGCTCTAGGCGCTTTACAAGTTCGCCTATAAGTACAGACATTACATAACAACAATTAAACATATACAGCAACAAATGGGCTTAAAAATGAAATTCTCTTTATGCTATCTTAAGGAGTAAAAAAGTATGTTTTTAAACTGGATTTAAAACATGTAAAATCTTCTATGTCGCTGATACATTTTGGCAGAGTTCCAAATTTGAGGGGCTGCAAAAGCAAAAGTTCACTCCTTTATTTTCTTCTTCAGTTTTGGCCTAGATAGAAATCTATAATTAGATCTGGAACGAAGGTCGCGTCTTGGAGTATATACAAGTAATAACAATTATAATAATAGTAAAAATAATAATATTAATAATAATATAAAATTAATATGAATAATAAATATTTCTATTGCGCTGTCAACTCCCACAATAGAAGCTGCAGGCTCTGTACAATTCTCCACTGTAAGGAAAGTAGGCAAATAGATAAACTATACAATCTGTAAAAAAAAAATTTATCAGCTTATTAAAAGGCTTGAACGAATAAATAAATACATTTTTAATTTCCTTTAAACTGTCTCCTGCAATTCAGCTTTCCTCCAAACTTCAGGGCCAAATGTGAAAAGGCACATTTACTGGCATTGAGTTTCAAATGCGGTACTGTAAAGAGTAGAGGGTCTTTTGATGATCTTAAATGTCATGTGGATTTATTTTATCTCAATGAGCTCCTAGAGATTGATGAAGTGGGAAATACCCAAAAGCTCCTGGTCTTTGTATTCATTTGCTTGATCAGTTGATTTGAAAATATATATGAAAGAGATGTCTCTTTTTTTAGATAGATTACACATTTTTGATTCTGGATAAACACATAATAATATGACAGCAATACTCTTCAATGAATTTTTGTTTCGTTTAATTTGCTTACTTTGTAATCTTGGCACGATCGACAGAGAACAAAATAGAGGACTACAGCTCATATCGCAACTTCAGGGGAAGACCATCCGGTTATCGCAATCAGAACAAAGGTAAGAGACTCCTAATGTGAATTTCATTGTTACTTTTGAAACCTGACTTGAAGAGGCCATTGTATGTCTAGTAAACAGTTCAATTGTCACCATGCTCTTTAAAGATTTTTCTTTTCATTATTCTCTCATCACAATGCATTTCTGTCACTACAAAGCCCTTTCCACTTTAATTTACTGAGCTCTTTTCCCCCTATAAAGGCATTTAAGCCTCTCCCAGTGATTTTTACTGTTTTTAAATAAAATTGATGAATATAATCATATATTTTTTTCACTACCCCAAAATGTTGAATTCCTCTGATTTGATCTTTTTAGGTTAAAAAAAAAAGCATGTCTAGAGAGTCCTATAAGTGTTAGTGATAGTGTATGTATGAGTGAATGAGGATGTCGGAGATTGAGTGTTTATGAGTGGGTGAGAGAGGTTGTTAGAGATTGTGTGGATGTGAATGAGTCAGTGTGTTGGAGATTGTGTGTGTATGAGTAAGGATGGTGAAGATTGCATGTGTATGAGGGAATGGATGGGGATGTTTGAGATTGTGTATGTATGAGGCAGGGTATTAGAGATTGTGTGGATAGGAGTGAGGGTGTTGGAGATCTTATGGGTGTGAATGAGTGGGAGAGTTGGAGATCTTGTGTGTATGAATGAGTGAAGGTATTAGAGATTGTGGGTATGAGTAACTGATGGTGTTGGAAATCGTGTATGGGTGTATGTGTTTGTGATGAGTGAGGGCATTAGAGATTATGTGTGTATGAGTGAGTGAATAACAGTGTTGGAGATTGGGTGTGTACGAGTGGGCGAAGATTTTAGAGATTGTGCGAGTATTTATGAGTGAGTGAGGTGAGGCTGCTGGAGATTGTGTGCATATAAAATGAGCGAGTGAATAAACGTATGAGAGATGTATATGTATGAGTGAATGCATTAGGGTGTTAGAGATTGTGTGTGTACGAAGGAGCGAGTGAATGAGGGTATAAGAGATTCAATTAATATGCACGAGCGAATGAATGGGGGTTTTAGAGATTGTGTTTTTATGGTTGAGTTGGTGCGTTTGTTAGAGATTGTGTGTAAATGAGGGAGTGTATGAGAGTATTAGATATAGTAAGTGGAGCCTGTGAGTGAGGGTGTTAGATATTGAGTGTATGAATGATGCAGGTCGATTGTAAAGTATTACAGGATTGTGTCTGTCTATGCGCGAGTGAGGGTGACAGCCATTGTTTGGTTACTAGTGAATGGGTGAGGATGAAAGAGATTGCATACATGTGTCTGAGGGAGTTGAATTACCAGAGGTCATATGTGTATGAACAAATAAGAGATGAGAAAATGAGAATTTTTCTGGACTTCTCATATAAATAGATGACATTGTCTATGTGGAGTGTTCTTTCGTGTTTGCTATGACATTTGATTAAAAACTTCTTTTGACCTATATGATCCCTGATGGTAGGAAAGTTGGTTTATGTTGTCATTTTGTAATCATTTAATTCTAATATAACCTTGAACTGGGGCGATGTCGAGTTGGCGTTTTTTGGGTCTGGAAATAGTCTGGGGAGGTCTGGAAACTTGGGGAGACTTGAGTGGGAACCCTGCGTGCCTCTTCCGACGTTCAAATGCTATAGGCCTAGACAGTGGCGTAGGCCTACATCTAGATCGAGGTCCACTTATCTAAACGTTCATTAACTTCTTGGCGCTGTGGAGCTGATCTAGCTGTAGATTTAAATTGAAACGACTGTCATGTACCTCTACCTGTTGAGAAACTCTCCTTTCTTTGTTTTGTTGCTGGTATATCAGCCAATATTAGCCTTTCGTTTGACCATCGTGGAAATTTAGGCAAAGACATAAAGAATCCCCATTTCGGTAACTCACCGCATTAGCACAAATATGTGCGGATAAGTTCAAGTATTCCTCTATCATATTATCCAATATCCGGACATGAGAGAACCTTTTAACCTAGGCCTATCAGTGCCAACGGGACATCCCTATTTCATAGGATTGAATGAGCAATTCCTAAATAAACCGAAAGCTGCTGATGTTGTGAAGTGAGAGGGTCTCATCGCCAGACAACTAAGCTCAGCTTTCGTGACGTAACGAACTTAAAAAAAAAGGGGGGGGGGGGGGAGTGAGGATATTAGAGATGTGTATGAGTGAGTGAATAACAGTGTTGGAGATCAGGTGTGTTTGAGTGGTGAAGGTACTACAGATTGTGCAGGTATATGTGTGTGGGTGAGTTGAGGATTTTGGGATTGTGTGTATATGAATGAACGAGTGAGTAAATGTATGAGAGATTGTATGTATATTAGTGAATGAATCAGGGTGTTAGAGATTGTGTGTGTATGAAGGAGCGAGTGAGTGAAGATATCAGAGATTAAATGTACATGGGTGAATGAATGGGGGTTTTAGAGATTGTGTTTGTATGATTGAGTGAGTGCGTTTGTTAGAGATTGTGAGTAAATGATGGAGTGTGTGAGGGTATTAGATGTAGTGTATATGAGCCTGTGAGTGAGGGTATTAGATAGTGAGTGTATGAATGATACAGGTGTTAGAGATTGTAATGTATGAAGGTGAAAGTGATAGGGATTGTGTCCATGTATGAGTGAGTGAGGGTGATAGACATTGTTTGAGTACTAGTTAGTGGGTGAAGATGAAAGATTGCATACATGTGTATGAGAGTTGAATCACTAAAGGTCGTATGTGTATGTACAAATTAACAAATGAGAGATGAGAAAATGAGAATTTTCCTAGACTTTTTATTTAAATGCATGTGTTTGTCCATGTGGAGTGATCTTCCATGTTTCTTTTGACATTTGATTAAAAACTTCTTTTGACCTAAATGATCCCTGAAGGTAGGATAGTTTGTTTATGTTGTCATTTTGTAATCATTAAATCCTAATACAACCTCAAACTGGGGCTATGCAGAGAGGGCGTTTTTTTTTGGTCTGGAAATAGTCTGTGGAGGTCTGGAAAAGGTCTGGAATTTTATTTTTTGGACTTGAATGGGAACCCTGGATCTACATCTAGAGCCTGCTTAACCATGATAGAATGCATAAAGATGTATCATAGATCTAGTTAATTGATAAGATTCACAGACAGTATAGTTCTAGAATCAAGATCTAGAGCCAAACCCGCTGATGTTGATCATTAGAATTCTACATCTAGATTATGTTCTACTCAAAATTGAAGCTATTATAATACTCTAAAATACCAACCTGCGTCAAAAGTGGAATCTTCATTCTTATTTTGTTTTAGAAGAATTAGCTTCAGCCTCAAAATCAGCTCTCACAGTCTGTTTGAGAACTTTCGGAGCATAAAACCATGTTCTTTGTTTAGAAGCCACTATGAATGAGTACAGCGGATTTAGGGTAGAATTTGCCTCTTCACAATAATGCTCACAAAATTGGCTAATGAAGGCCCACTACTAAACCAAAAATAGAAATACTAGGCTGATTATATCAAGGCATGGGTGTACTTTCCATTTCTTTACCGTCATTCCATATCATGTGTGATTGTGCTTTCCATACAGGGGTGGAAAATTCCATACTGGTATTATCAGTATTAAGGTTGAACTGCTGTAAGATCATACTGTAAGATGTAGATTTCTAGATTATGAAGCTAGATCTTGATAAGATCTAGATAGTTGTCGGAATGTGGCCTCTTTGATTCTACCAAAGAAGTAATCAACATCCAGGTCTGCGGAAAAGATTTAGATGATGTTGTAAAATTTAAAACTGCTAAATAAATCTGTAAACTGAAACTTAATCAAATTGTTTCATTACCCGGTGGAAAGGGTACAATTCAGCGCAGCAAAGTTCAGCTCCAAAGAGTCAGTGTTTAAAAGCATTTATTAACGGGGCAATGCTTGTTTTACGACATTTTGTCAAATTTATAATAGATAGATTTTCAGAATGATACAGCTTCAACAAACAATTACCACTGTTTGATTTTAGGCAGTAATGTTAAGGCTTCCTCTTTGATTCATCAGGTGAAAATGGCAACAGAAACAAGTCTCCACAGATGTCATCCCCATCACCATCACCTCCCAATGCAGACAGACAACGAGGTCGGGGCGGTCGAGGAGGAGGTTCACGAGGCAGAGGGAGGGGATATGGTGGTCAGAGGGGTCGAGGGCGTGGCTCTGGCAGTGGCGGCCAGAATCAGAAGTGGCCGTCAGGTGGTCAAGGCCAAGGAGGATCGTCTGACAACTCACAGGGGAACAGCAGCAAGAGCTAAGCGAAAGCTTCTATGTGAAGAGGAAGAACAGGCTTTTGATTTCGGAACCAGATCAAAGAGTGTTATCCCCAGATGATTCGTATTTTCCTTTATCTCAGAAATTTTTGTTTGACATGGTTTTTTTTTCTGTAAAACTGGAGAGGACGAAAAAAATGGCGGTGGGTGGGGGGGGGGGGGGGAATTAAGCAATACTACACGTCTTGCTAAATGTATAACATAACGGACAGAAAAATAATTCACCTTAAAGCCGAATGATGTTAAAATTTGATTATTGCT
>JAOWAY010196602.1:0-10176 GCA_028565895.1 Goniobranchus geometricus | reverse complement strand
CTCTCTCTCTCTCTCTCTTCCCTTCCATAACAAGACCAATTGTTCATACTAGAAGAAAGCGTTAAAACGATGCATTGACCTCTTAGTTCAGTTTTAGAAATTTGTTTATGTTCTAATACTCTTGTTCACAATAAGACATATGACTTTATTTGCTCGTACTAGCATAGGCAAAATATATAGTATTGTGCCTGACTGAAGTTGTTGTCTCAGATAGCATTTATACCAGTAGTTGCAGTGACTTTAGTAGAAATGAGTCAATATGGTTTTCCACATCTCCATCCCATAGTGAGTACTTTGAAGAAGTAATTGAGAAAGTAAGTAAGAAAGTGAGGAAGGAAGGAAGGCAGGGAGTGAGGGAGGAAGGAAGAAGAAAATAGTAAGTGAAAAGAATGTAATTGATTAATAAGTAAGTAAGTGAGTAAGTAAGAAGGGAAGTAGTAAAGGAAAGAATGAAGCAAGCAAGCAAGTAAATAAGTAGGTAAGTACGTAAGTAAGTAAGTTGTTAGCTAAGCGCGTAAGTAAGTGCGTAAGTGAGTGCATATGAAAGTAAGTAAGTAAGTAAGTGAGTAAGTAAGTAAGTAGGTAAAGGTAGGTAAATAAGTAATAAATTAAAAATCTAAGAGCGCTTGTGGTTCAACCAATCAAAATAAAATACCTTGACCTCAGTTCTAACCCACCATGTTTCATTACCGCGCTCTTTGGGTCGGCTGTCATTATGATCCATTATAAAACGAGGTTGTATGCGCTAACAGGATGGGCGTTGTGATCAGAGTCCAGTCCGAAAATATAATGTATTATTGGAAAAAGACAAAAAAAAAAAGGCATGTGAAATTCAAGTGAATAATGTGAAAGACTTACTTTGTTACCAGAAGGAAGATCCTAATCCAAAACCTCTTTCCGCTTTTGGTAGGTGCTCGAAACCAATGTAAAATGTGTCCATACAGTGATGGTGAAAGTCGTTTGCCTCAATGGGTCAGCGATGATATCCTGATTATTTGACTTGTAAGACAGGCAGATAACTTTCCACGAGCTTGCCTTAAAATTGTGAAATCTCAATCGTCTCCCAATTTATTTAATAAGACCAATCCGTTGTCCTCTTTTCCAGGCTTTGAAGACACTTTCTATTACTATGATTTTATGTTAGGTCGAAGGAATATCACATTCCATTAATGGAAGGCCATTAATATTTCGATTTTCAACAATTCATTTCCCTTTGCACGCCGGCATTGTTTTGATCTAGAAAGCACGCCTAAACCACTGAGAGGCCCCTTTTCAATAATTAGGACGACCGTGACGCAATAACTGATCCTTTCTGAAATAGTTAAAGTTGGTCCATTTCCAGTACGAAACGTTTCACTATCAGCTACCAGTGAACTATTATCCTTCGGGAAACTGAATATGAAAACGTTTATCCTGTGGCAGTCTCCTGAATCTTGGGTGAGTTTTTGCACTCCTCTGTGATTCTATTTCCACAACAGCGATGACATGGAGAAAGCGTGAATTAAATTGTTATAATTCAGTGCCTCTGAACTTGTCCTCATAGAACACAGGTAGAACGAGCCATCTCTTCGTACTTCCTATGCCACGGAGCATTACCATTCGATGCCAAGTTCGATTGTTGTGCTCCACTTGTTATTTCGGGGATTTTTTGTTACTTTCCCGACGAACGGGGACAAAGCAACACTACTCACCCTGGACATTCATGAGACTCACAGATCGATCGGTCATTTCAATTGGTCAGGGTATTGATGGGGTTGCTGTTACTTTGCCAGGAATGAGAAAGCCAATAGGATAACGAGACACGCCTCTTCTACTGCCACCGCGAGCCAAATTTGACCTGCAATGAGACCACGCACTGTTAATAGGGTTCAAGGGAACGCTTGGATTAAGATAATTTGCAATGCATGAGAATATGGGTAGTGTGACAACTTTGTGAGTATTATGAACTTGTAGTGTTCATCAAGCATAAAGCAGTCAGAAATGGGGGGGGGGGGGATGAGGTCAGATTCGTTTATTTCTATTAATAATGTGAAAAGGGAAGGCTGGAAATGAATTTCTTTCTCATGACCATTCACGAGTGTAACATTCTACGTTCTTACAAGATACATGTACCATTAGAATCAAACCTCTTTCTAGTCAGAACCCACTAATTAGAGCAGCTACTTTGTTTCCATATTTTCCCCTCAAACATAAAATCATGGATATAACAGTGACAGAATTGTACCACCTTCATTCTGATGAATAAATAATTACATTAACAATTGAATTGCAGTTATTCAGAAACAATGCTGTAGTAATACATGAAGCCATCAAATGTACAAACTATTACACTGCAATCAAGGTTAGGCTAAAAGTATTTTAAATACTATCATTCTCGAATCAATAACACAAGCTTAACATCGGATATACCTGCCAGATGTATATCTAAACCAACTAACCTAGCACAGTATGATTTTCTACCTATAAAGCAACTAGTGAACTCCCTTAATTCTAAGTATACAAGTAATACTTAAAACCAAAATGACATTGCACTAAATATTATATTAAATGATGTCACTTACGTGTCTATCATCGGTCTAAATTGTCAACAGGACAAGCTGTTCAGCTGCAAAATTCTTTCTATCCCTCGGTGTGATAGGAAAACAAGTCTACCTCCTGCCTATACTCAGCAGCTACACTCTCTCCTTCATTAAAGGAACGGGAAAGCATCGCCGCTAGGAGATGTTAGGTGCGCGCGATCGAAGTGGAATCCTGAACTCACGTACAAGCTATGGAGACGTCGCAGTTGAATAGCGCAGTTCATTGAGTGCCAGCCGAATGGGGCAGGAACGGCGAAGCTTTTTGGATTTTTTCCCCTCTGTTTTGTTTTGTTTACTTTTATTCTGTTTTGCATCTTTTCGATTTTTCTTTACTCTTTTGTACTTGCCTCAGCAAAGAGTCTTTTATTTTTTCCTTATTTTTTCAGTCCTGTCTGTTCGATGGAAGAAATGAAGTGTGTGGGAGATCACAGACATGAAGAACAAAATGGGTCACACGAGAGGAAATTGAATAAATTATAAAGTCGGGCATAGGGAAGAAGGAGAAAGTGCCAGGACAGAAGATTACATGCACAAAAAGCGGGAGAGAACAGCGGTGTTGGTAAGGAAGCATCAGGTAACATTGCGCTTTGACCGATGCCCTAGACACGCAACAGATGCATATCAGGCTACCACTTAATGAAGGGACAGGTTAAGAAATAAATGGAAAGAAGAAACAGGCAATGAAAGAGAAATAAGGAGCAAGGCATTTTCTTTAATAGTAAATAAAAGATGAAGTAAATGAAGGAGACGTTTAAAAGCAAAACTTACACTTTCTATTCAAGATACGAAATTGAAAGACATAGGTATTGACAATTTTAAAAAAAAAGTAACATGATCTATATGATACGATACGATATATGGTTTGGGGGCTCTCATTGGGACGGTGATCTTTAAATGCCCTATCTCCTAAATTAGATAAAATGACTTTAAATTAATCAATGATAGCAAAACATAACTTATAAAGGCGTATATTCACCATACATCATATACATGTAGTACCCATGAAGTTATAACGCAGCTCGTTTAATCCTAGGTAAATGTAAATTAGAAAATGCTACCGAAATGTTAAAAATCCTCCACTGGCTACCAGTTCGGGCTAGAATAGAATATAAAATAGCTCTATTTTGTTACAAAACATTACATTCATCTTGTCCTTCTTACATAGAAGAACTCATTTGTCCCTATTCTCAAACAAAAACATTGAGGTCCCATGACAAAAACTTATTAGTGGTTCCAAAAACGAATCTTAAAACTTTTGGTGATAGATCGTTCAGTAAATTTGGCCCCACTGTCTGGAACTCTCTCCCTTTATTAGTTAGGAGAGCGCCCAGCATTGCAGTGTTCAAGAAACACCTGAAAACATATCTTTTCCAGAAATACCTTTTATATTGAATCCCATGTACTCTTTATCTTTAATAGCATGTTATTTACTACCAAATTATAGATCTGTGATTGATAACATTTTTACTTATGTATTTTAATCGATGACAATATTTCTTCCTCTAATTTTATCACCTTATATGTATTGCAATTGATTTTAAGATGTTCTCTTTTTAACACCATGTCATGTAAAGCGCTAAGAGGCGTCCTGCGTTAAGGGCTGTATAAATGTCCTTTATTATTATTATTATTATTATTATTATATCATCAGACTATAAAATGTTCCTACGGGTTTTCTCTTTCTTCTTCACTTAAATCCGTCACACAGGAGCAGGGGCCATCTACAAGGGATTGGTTGATTGCTTTCTAGGCCCAATACATCCTGTAGCGATGATCTCAGGGCTTCTTTCTTACCAGTCTCTCCTTAGTACCCAGAGTTGCCCTCTCTTCTTACTATTTAAAATTGTGTAAAATTTGATAAATGGAGTTAATACTTCCTGCCCATTTTAAGACCAGATAGGATAATAGGCCTCTACTTTGACAGTCATATTGTTAATAACTAGGCAAAAAGGATATTCAATAAAAAGGGTGAAAAAAAAAAAAATGGAAACCAGACTGCAAAAGGCCCATTGACACTCTACAAGCTTCTGGTAAATACGTTTATGCGTCTCACGGTTCAACTGGATCTTGTAAAACTCTGCTTATAAACAAGGCCCCTTGCACATCTCAACTGTAAGGCTTTTGCACAACCTTATCGCTAGTGTGACACGTCTCTTTGGCTGTGGGGCAGACGTGTGGGTCATTCAAACGCCTGTCTACGTGTGAGGAATGTCAGTCAGGGCACAGAAAGAGGACCATTACACAGGACTTGCATGACGGATATTGCAATGCTCATGGTGGATCACCATTTCTTTCTCCCTGTACCCGCCAGGAACAAGGATCATTCGAATGAATCAAACAGCATGTCAGGCATGGATACATTTTCCAGACAAAGACAGCATCATTCTTATAGCCTGGTACTCATTCACATTGGGGTCAATCATCTTTGCCCGAAATCCGAGACTTCAAGTACGAGCCAGTCCATGTCAGCAGGACCTGATCTTACCACAAACCCAGAAGCTGACTGTAACGTCTTGCGGCAGGAAAGTTATCTATTTTGGATCTGGACTTATGATTATGGGCGTGTCCTAGCTCTCTATGTTGTGAACTGTGTGACGTCAGAGGTTAACTTAATTTTAGAATTGGGAAACAAAACATAGGCCTAAAGGATTTCTCCGATCGACAGGTATATTCTGGAAGTATTGCGTCACTAGTTTAGACCTTGAATTTTGTCGACCAAGTGAGATATTTCTATCATGTTCCTTTTCTAGAGGATTCTTTGAAAGCACTATAAATGTGTGGTGCAAAGTGAATGGGGGAGGACCCTTGAGAATTTTGTTGAACGTAGATCTAGAAGTGCTGACAGAAAGTATCATAGGCCCTAACTTTCTTAACTTTTCATCAAATTGTTGAAATCTTAAATCACGTTTTCTTACAATTTATGTACCCGTGGAAGTACCACTCACAGTAAAGTTAGGACATTGAGAAAATTGTTTTTATGTCATTATTCTCGTGCCTTTTACCTCTGACCTATGTTGGTACCAGCAACACTGACGATGTAACTAGACTCTGACTTCTGCTACCACAAAACTATCAATGCCCTAAGTGTGTAAGCTTCTAATTCACTGAAAAGCAAAGCTAAAAAAAATCAACCAATCAACATACCTCCGGTTGCATTCTATGTTGAAAACTTGCTGATGTTTAAAAGATGCGCTGTGAACTTCATCTCCTGTTCGCAATGAGACAAACTTGACGCCACAGAATGGTTTCCCAGCACTGACAATCAAGATAAAACAAGAAGCAGTTTTCATCTGGCCATCATTTCAATCACAGAATTACAATGACAACAATTTAGTGGCCTTTAGCCTTTCCATCGTATGTTATTTAGATCAGTGAGGGCGTTATCACAAACAATTAATTTATTGTCAAGCCATAAAGATTAGATCCAGTTAAGTAAAAGTGAGTCATACAAAATAGAGGAAAAAATTCCTTGTTTGATAAACATGAATAATTAAGTTCCCTTACGAATTTTAATAAATGAAGCATTTAAATCATTAATCTTATCACCAATCTTCTTTCATAAGAGATGGAACAAGCTACCGAAGCTAAAAATTGCTTTTGAAGATAAATCTCTTTTAGAATTGATACATGCTTATCTTAATTGATATAAGTATCATTCCCAGACCTTGTTAATCACATATTGCCACCATAGGCCGCTAATTTATACGTGCTTATCTTAATTGATATAAGTATCATTCCCAGACCTTGTTGAATCACATATTGCCACCATAGGCCGCTAATTTATACATGCTTATCTTAATTGATATAAGTATCATTCCCAGACCTTGTTGAATCACATACTGCCACCAGAGGCCGCTTTCCTCTATACTCATCACATTCCACGTTTGGAGTGGGAAGCATGCGGAGAATTGAAACAGGTCCTTGTCGCAGTGATATGACCTCTAGAGCCTCTCCATTATGCTGATAAAAACCAAAAGGAAGAAAATCATTGCAAACACTAAAGGTTTGAAATTCATAAAAAGCATCCAAAAAAAAAAAAGCTCAACTTCTTGCCAAAGCAAAGTGATAAGAACCAGATCAAACCATGTGTTTCTGGTGCATGATTGTCAAAAATGTGTATGATGGGTTATCTTTCTTTCTTCGCAGTCTTATCAATATGATACCAGTTGTTTTTCTTTCATCAATGGCCATGTTTCCATACTGTACAATTGTTGGGGGTTTTTCTTTTAATCAATTTCAGAGTCTCCAAACATCACTGCTATAAGGATTATACAATGGTGACAGCCATCATGGCGGGCGCTTGGAGGGCAAAAAGAACAGGCATTGCGGCAAAACCAGGCTGTGGTTTCAAACAGGGCAGGCACACAAACGTTTTCACCCATCATGGTTCAGAAATCAACATTTACATCTCTTGTTTGATGCTAAAGACTTTTTTATCTTTCTTTATAATTTTCTGAAGCAGAACTGTTATCTTGGGTCAATTTATTGGAAGGAAGAGGGACATCCATAAACTTTTAAGCTCTTTCACAAAGTTGGCCCAGTGGCGAATTACTTGCCACCAACACCCAAGGCCTCAATGCAAAGGAATAATGAGGAAGCCATCAAATTGTTCACTCGTCTTCCTTCCTCCATGACACATGGCAGTTCAGTCAATCTAAAAAGGGACGCAATTCCGTGGATCTTCCATGAGGGGAGTCCAGAGGATTGCTAAATTTTTATTTTCTTGTGACAAACTGTTTATCCAATGTGAGAAAGGCCATGTGATTACGGTGGGCAGGTAAGAAGAGGAGACTGATTAGCCGTCAAGGCAGTATGGTGGAGATGAGTGTTGAGGATGGTATGTTGCCAATGTAATGACATTCATGGGCACGGATAAGTCTTATCAAAGTCGTAATGACACGTGTATGATAGCAAGTATCTGTTAAACAACAATGGACATATTATTGAATATTATGTCTATACCTTGAGGCATTTACGATAAAGTGATACGAAAGAGGCAGTAATCTCGTCTTTCAAATAGACAAAGGCAAGTTTTTTTTATTTTTGAAACAGACAAGCCCCTTCTAAAGGGACATTTTATGATTACATAACAAAGTTATGTGACATATTTCACGACCGGCGGTGAAAAATTTTGAATTTCTTTTTAGTGTAATCAAATTTCTCACCCAAAAATACCTTACCTAATACGTGTGAATTTGATCATAAATTAATGACAAATAAGATTTGGGCAACACATTGCTTTTCTGAGTATTTCAAGCCATTTACTGTGCATTTTTCCCCAATTTCAGGCAGATTTTGAGAACAAAAATGGGCATAACTTTTTTATTTATGGATCAATTAAAAAAATTCAAAGAGCTTTGACTTTGTTATACAAAGATCTACCTGACTGTCTACTTCCTTTTACCTTTTTCTTAGAATCTAAATTTGAGTTGGAATTGCTACATTAGGTCTTATAAAAAATCATACAGAAATTTCCCAAAACTGATTCCGACATCATTACAGTCTAAATTTCAAAGTTTAAGAGCTTGGTATATGGGACGGTGTGAAATCATTTGACAAACACAGAACAGATACCTACAGTAATAAGCCAAGCCTGAACACCATCAGCATAGCCTAACACAGCCAGCAAAGGTCGAGATTTTTTATCGACACCCTGAAGATTTGGGTTGTATAGTAGATCTGGAGATTTAAAAAAACCAACTGAGAGTTAAATTTGTAACAGCTTTTTGAAGAGACAGAATGATCAACATTAACTTAAAGACATTCATTGGATAAACAAAGCGAAGAGTGATAATAAGAGATGATATCTATTATGAAATTTTCTTACATCCGTCTATCTGTCTGTAGAGCATTTTCCATGTGAGTAAGACCACAGAGAGGAAGACTCAGACAATCTCCATGTGATGCATGCAGGGAGCCCAGCAAGACGTGTGTTCACAGCCCACCCTGAGACACACACACACACACATCAACCTGTGTGTTCTCATGCCCCACCCATCTGTGTGTGTGAATCCAATTCTTAATAAATACCCTCATAGCCAGATCTAGAATCTAGAAATATCATCTAGAGATAGCTCCAGTTCTAGATTTATAGATCAAAGAAGCCTATCAATACAAATCTGGATTTAGATTGCAGAAACCTTCAGCCAGTACAGTTAGCGGGAGATATAGAAATTATCTAGATGTAGATTAGACATGCAGCCGTTATGCTACAATGGGACTTCTTGTTGTTACTAAAATCTTGACAAATGGAGAATTTCAGAGGCAACAAAGACTCCAGATGGAGACTTTATCAATGAGGAATAATTGCCTCAGAAACTTCCTATCTTTTGCATTAACGTTATTTTTTCATTAACTACAAGGACGAGAGAGGACAAAGAAATTGACAAAGCAAATTTCTAACTCACTGGAAAATGTCATGAAAACATCTCACAATCTCTATGAGCTAGACACAAGAGGATAAAAAGTAGAGATACGGTACTGAACTATATTAATGAAGCACCTTAGGAAAATGATCTCTTCCACTTATGTCAGACGGTGAGATAACCTTTTACATAAAGCAGAGTTGAGGCCAACGTGGAAGGCAAAAGGCATCTTATCCACAGCCCCTGTGACCTCCATTTGTGGCAGACGTGATTGAAATGACTTCCAGGGTGCACAAACAGTTTTGTGTTAGTATTTCAATCTGCTTTTTAATGTTTAGAAAATTGTTGTTTGTTCCATTGCACTTTTGCTCTACCACTCCATGTTAGCCTCCATATTTTTAATTCACCTTCCTCCGGGGAGTAAAAAGGACAGTGTCGATGCTTGATGCTACTTGCACAGAAAAAAGAAGAGGCGTGGGGTTTATTACAAGGACAAGTGGCAGAAACAAAAAGGAGATTTTTTAGTGAAACCCGAGTTAGGACAGAGACAAGACAATACAAAGGGAAGAACAAATGGAAAAAAATCCTGTTGAAGGCGGGACCTCTCCATTCGCACTCATGAGAAGTCAATGCAAAACCACTTGACCAGGTAGACTGCTTATGAAAGAAGTTGCCACGATCAAGTGCTTCTTGCACTGCCCCCACAAGACTAACGTGTTATTCCCAGCCATTCATTCCTTTATCTGTCTGTTTCTATTGTTTATCATTGCTAATGAGATAGCGCTTTCTACAACCATAAAAAGAATGAAAATCAAATGTGGGTGATAGCAGCATATGAGTCTCGATGTTTTAATCTTGAATCCAACTCCATAGAATGCAATCAGAAATTTCCTTTCCTCTTCATTTTTTTATCAATTCTTCTTCTTTTTTTTTTTTTTTAATGGAAGTATTTCATGAACAGCACTATTGCCATCTTCCCTTGAGAAAACGTCTTGATATAAGACCAGGGCTAAACTCTGACAATCTCTCCCATGATTCGGGGCTTGCTTTGTCCAGCCTGGCTATGTAAAATAAGTACATAAAAAATATACGGAACAGTTAAACGATCTTAAGGAACGGCAGGGTTTCCAATGTGGGGACATAAGTGTCACATTTAGGTATAAAAAATGACAGCAGTTTGGTTATCATTCTGGCATGCAAGTTTCATCTCATGATGACCCGAATAACTGTGT
>JAOWAY010196601.1:0-16432 GCA_028565895.1 Goniobranchus geometricus | reverse complement strand
CGAAAGCAAAAGAACTCCCCCAAAAACAAAAACAAACAAAAAAACAAACAAAAAACAAAACAAAACAAAAACAAAAACAACAAAAAAACCGAAAACCCACAAAAACAAAACAAAACAAAACAAAACAAAACCAGCAACAACAATCTAACAATGGCCATCAAGCCCAAGCACACAAGTGGGGGTTAACCAGTCTAATGTTTCCTCCTCTTGTCCCCCAACACCCGGAGTGCCTATTCATGATCGATATTCATTATGATCACCTTGGAAACTATAAATTGTAATCTGTAAAAATAAACTGGCCAATAGACCTGAACTGCTTGTACTACTTAAAGACTGCAAGCTTCGAACTTTATAAATGGGTTAGATTCTAAACTAATTAAGACTGCCATTAAACCTGGCGCATTCTGCATCCCTTTATGACCATCTGAAATCTACAAATCTCTATAAATAATTGAAAACGGCCAATGACACCTGCCACTTCTCTTAAATGGCATGTTTTTCACCTATGAAATTTTAATCTAAACATGGGAAAATGAGGCTAGAAATGTTCAATTTCAGACCCGATAAATAACTTTTCTTAAAAATCTCTAAATAATAATTGCATACCCATAGGCATATCCAATGCTGAGATATGATGAGATTAGAATCTCTTAAATGCTATGTTTTTTTCACCTATGAAATTTTAATCTTAAGATGGGAAAATGAGGCTAAAATTTTCAATTTCAGACCCAATAAATAACTTTTTTTTATATATATATCTCTAAATAATATTGCATTACCATAGGTACATCCAATGCTGAGATATGATGAGATTAGATTCTCTTGAGTGGTATGTTTTTCATCTATGAAATTTTAATCTTAACATGGGAAAATGAGTCTAGAAATGTTCAATTTCAGACCCAATAAATAATTTTTTTTAAATTTAATCTCTAAATAATATTGCATTACCATACATACATCCAATAACAAGAGAAACATCAAACCAATCAAAATCAGATCAATAAAATAGATATCCACTGCAACTTGCATAATGCAATATAACAAAGTAAGACCGAAACTGATAAACACTGAACTTTTGGACCACAAGAAATCTGACCGACTTTCAGGTAATCCCTTAGTCTAATTTGCTAACCTCGCAACGGACCGACCAGTCTTAGGACTGTCATCACAATGCTGAATGCAAAACAATACAGTTACTAAATAGCCAATTTTAAAGTCTTAGTATGATTCAGCTGCCTGCAATGAAAGCTATCCATTCTGCATTCTTCTTCTTAGGTGAGAGTAGATGTTGCGACATTGTACAGAAGAATCGGTTTCACAAGTGCGTTGTATATGTTTAACCGTATGCGTTGTTTGATCTTTTAACTTCTTTGTCAAATTGCTGATCGTTTGCAAAGTCAATTAAGTCAGGTATGACTTGGCCGGGGATTGAACCCATGATCTCTCAGAGGCTGTCTAGGCCATGGAGCCAGTGAGACCACAAAATACAAAGGACGTGCAGTCAACTCAGTCCCAATGGCTAGGATCTTGCTAAATACGGACATGTTAAATGATTGAAAAGTCTTCTTCACAGAAATCAAGAAAGCCGCAGAGGCAGCTACATGTAGTGACTGAACAAAGGGATAGCTTTAAGCAAAGCGAAAAAGAAGAATAACCCATTTTTAAAGATTTAAAGGTTGCCCACACTGTAGACACTTTGTGAAAATTATCTTCATATAAGTCATATGACTTTATCATTCACTTATTTATACTTTGCTAGTTTGCACCAGGAACTTGGAAGGGGGAAAAGAAGAGTAGCTGAAATGTATTACTTAAATGACTGACTGGAAATAGGCCATGGAGTGCAAGAGAATATGAATAAAGACCCAGGTGAGAGGCCAGGATCAAAACAGGATCATGGTCATCCATTTTGATCTCATGAAGAAGAAAGACAAACTTGAAAACCAGACGGGACGACTTGGATGCAATCATCAGCCTCTTTGCCCATGCTCCTTGTCATGAAGTCTTCCCGAAACTATTTCTCTCAAAATTGGGAACAAAATTTCCGGATACTGGTTTAAGCTCAACGTTTGGCAATAATGTGGGGGAAAAAAGGCAACATGCTAAGGAACAGAAATCAGTTCAACTTCATGGGAATGGGGTTGTAGTGGTGGGGTCAAACATGACTGTACACGTTTCGACTGCTTTGTGTACAGTTTGCTTCTTTGGTTTTTTAGAGTATGTATTAACACCATGCTTTGCAAGTTATGAAATGTAAGATATTATGTCATTGTTTACATAGTTGTTAAGTCATCTTTGGAAATAAAAACCTTGTCTCATAGGTTTTGATAAAACTTGAGGTTTGAAGGACACCATGTGGGGGAAAAAGAGTGTGGTAATTGTTCCAGAGTTGGATCAACAGTTCATTTGGTCACTTGATTCATTTAAGTTATTGTGCCATAAATCCTGACACTTGAAACAGCATCACATTAAACTTAAATCAGTCTATGGATTTTCTGGAAGCAGCAGTGGAAATCGTTTTATTCGGATAAACATGCTGCTTTTAGGTGTCTCTGGAATCGAGAGGCAGACATTCCATTTCTTATCAACGTGAGAGCAGGCCCATTATCAAGAACAATCAAAAAAACTACAGCTATTCATCTTGAACTTGTGAATCTTCACCCTTGGTGACCCCTGAGGGTCTGGAAATTGTGCATGAAAATGTGATCCAAACTGAATAAAACATACCTCCTTGCATTTTGATAAGATTAAGAAAGTCACGGGATGAAAGAAAAGTGAATGAACAATACAAGAGATCAAACAGCTGAACCCAAAAGGACACTTAAAATGATTTGGAATGAAATAAATTCTACAAAGAACTTTACTCCTTAGCGGAGATCAAAAAGCTGAAGTAAAAAAGACTGCATGTGTGAATTGGAAGAAAAAAGGAGGCACAATTCTGTCACAAAGTGAGGAGATGAACAGGATAGATGGTTTAGGTACATAAAATCAGCATTGCAGAGGAATGGAAATTGTGGAATGGAAATGGAGAAAAGGATAGAGACAAGGTAAAGTGGGTGGGAAGATTTGTTAAACGTCGTAAGAAACAGAAGACAGTTGTCCATTCAGCGATGATAATATGGCCTGAAAACCATAGCCTTATCAAGGCAACGGGAAAGAGATGGCTAAAACAGAGACCCTGCCTATCCTCTTGGGTGCACAAAGGTTGGACAAGATCTGAAACAAATATATTTGAGAGAACACCAAAATGGGTGGGTTGGCACTACCATACAAAATGGAATAGAGGAAGACCAAACTTCAGAAATCCACTGCGGCGACTCATAAAGAGATGAAATGACACACAGTAAAAACAGCTGAATCTGGACACATGAGGTAGAACATCATTGAAAACAAATGAATATCTAATGACAGCAGTCGAGTAAATCGGCTGAAGTAAGTAACTTAGAAGTGTTGATGAAATGGCATAAAGTAAAAGCAAACATATGGACACTTCAAAGTAATAGACGACAGATGCCAGTAAAAATACATTACATACCTGAGATTCAGTTTTCAAGATCTGTATTTGCAAGAACTCAAGCAGTAAATCAAGAATCCCTGTTGGCAACCATCCCATGCAGAAAACTTCTCTTTGGACACACCTGCAGCCACCAGTCCCTGTCCAAAACAATCTGCCAGAGAACAGCAGGGATTGAGGGGTGCAGTAGAGGTTGCCTAAGAAAGTCTCGGGGCCATAACATCAAAGAATCGCCGGCATCCCCGAGCAGTTCTCACCTGCAGAGCAGAGGCTATAGAAGCCTATCGACCAATGGCTTTTAAACACCTGATATGGCCCCACAGCGACAAGAGTCAAGGCATGGTTTAGTGAGTGAGTGAGCAATTTGTAAGCCGAGGACACGAGCATGGTAAAACTACTTTAATGACATACACATGGTGGAAAGGATTTTGATACGGTAACATAGAAGATGTAATTGGTTCAAATAGAATCCAGGTTTTATAACGAATATATGATCTCTTGATGTAAGCCATTCAGTGTGTGTTTCTAGTACTTAATTATTTTGTGGGTTTAACATCGCTTTTCAACATCAGGAGTTACATCAGCGATGGTGCTAATTTGACATGTTTATGTGGTACCACACATGAACCAAAAGGTGTAGACAAATCCAATGATTCAACCAACCACAGTGTAGTGACGCCGGAGTAACCAGTCTTAGAACTGTCCGTATAATGCTGACCACCAAGTAAGACTGTTACTAAAATGCCAATTTTAACGTCTTAGTATGACTCAGTCAGGGTTGTAACCTGTAATCTCCCGGCTCCAAGAAGGATATTCTACAACTAGACCATTGGACCGGTATGCGTGTGTTTTATGATGACTGCCACATTTGACATTCAAGGATGGAAAGGAAAGAAATGAATATACATCATGTTATTTCCTTGTTCATTTCATAGCCATCAATTCATTTCTTTCTCCACTATCCAAGAGACGAAATATGTCTTCTGAAGAAGACAAAATTATATTGGAATTTATAACACAGCAGGCAAAAACAACAGGCAGTCGCTCATAACACGACACTCCAAGTCAAAGCTCAATCGTCATCGACGCTGAAAATGTGTGTTCTTTATGCTCTACCCTCAATAAGGGCAGCGCCAAGTAATTTGTCAGCGATACACCGAAATATGTCCAGTGGCTTTCTGTAAGGGACCAACAGGTACGACTCGGCTGGAGACGAACCCATGGCCTCCCGGTTCCATGGTGAGTGCCTTGCCACTTAGCCATCGGACTGGTGTATGTTTCTAGACTGAAAAAAGATAAGGGACTCATTTCTTTGATTTCAACTTCTTCTGTGTAAAATGCCCTATGCAAAGTAGACCCATGCTAGCGACGCTTCAAAATAGTCAGGTCATTTAAAATCAAGTTATGACTTATCAGATACTTCCTTATTTAGATAATATTTGCTTCACTTGACCTCTCTAATTTGCGCTCCATCCCAAATCACAGAGAAGGAGTTCAAATCGAGCATTATTGTCAGAGACTTGAAAGGAAATTTAGAGGCAGCAGAAATATTAGTATGCTGTTGAGAAGAATGACTGGAACTAAGAAGAGGATTCAAAGAATGAAAGAAAATGATACACAGACGGAATGGAAATGGTGAGGCTCAAAGAGTCGCTGACCGAAATGTCAGCTGAAAGAAGTCATTTGTGAACTTTGCCTTCATATGTACATGGAAGAAGTACTTGAAATGGCAAAACTTAAAGGTGTCCTTGTTTCTATCTTTGAGCCCAGCTCCTCCGCGAACTCTACCTGAAACAACAATAATTTATTCCCATAATGGGACCATGATTCCAAGCAAATTGCTCCAATCACAACACCAAAGAATATCATACGACACTCATTGACATTTAGAGGCTTGAAAACCTTTTGCACACATTTATGCCATGCACGATGAGCATTGAGTTTGTTTTTTGCTTTTTTATGACACCCGCAAAATTCTCTTATATTATGAATCGTTAGTATGAAAAATCAACAAATGCTTGACACAAAACATTTTGAAGTAAGTGTTCCATGTTGGTGTTTCATTATGTATAAATGGTTGCAATCAATTCACAGCTATAAAGACAATCTTGTTTGGGAGTTTGGGTGATGAGGTTCAGTGGTTGAACAGTCTTGTAAGTGGTTGAACAGTCTTTTAAAGATCTTTTTTAAAATCTCTTGAATCAAAGTGGAAAATATGACTCCCTTGAGGATACGTGTAGACGCTTGGATTTTAACTGCAATTTATGAGAGAAACAGACTCATCTGTAAAACCCACTAGAAACAATGACAGCACAAAGACGATATGAAAAGAAAAGCTTGGGGACATTATGTTGTACAGTTGGTGTAATAAACCCATTTTCTGTCAAAAGCGACAACAATAGAATTTAATGACAAAAACATAAAAGCGGGCTTTGATGCGAGTTCTAGAGACACTCAGTGAAGGCACTTCCTCGTGTGATTCACATAAACGTTATTTCTGTAAAGTAAGTAACACCTTCTCTGCCACATGCTCGATATATAGACTTTGCCCAAGCTATTGACGCTTTGAAGCAATGAGCGTCATTTGTAGAGGACTAAATCAGTAAATATTATATTCTTAATATCCACCAAGGTTATCTTGTCCTACCCAGCCTTAGATTCTTGCTTTTACATATGTAAACCCTGGCAGAGAAGGCTGCTAAATACTTAACAGAGGTAAAGAAATTGAAAGGAAAAAGAATCTAGGGCAGCCAAAAGGAACTATTGAAATACAAGCATGAAATAAAATCTTTGCATTGAGTAAAGAAGAGGCATATGGTGACTGAATACCAAAAGTAGCAATGAATGCGATAACGGATAAAAGGTTACGAGACAGACGTCTTAAAGGTGAAAGGGTCCGGCCATGTGTTAGGTTATTCTCTGATAAATTCTGTTTGCAACTGCAACAGGCAATTACTAAACACCCCTGGAGCCTACCTCCAGGCCCTAACGGGTGGAGAAGCCGGGCTCGGGGTGATTGACCAAGAAAAGAGGAAATCCCATCTCAGCGTGGAAATCAATCCCAAGACCAATCAAACAGCACACGCTGAACTACCCAAGAAAAGCACCGATATAACCACCTAGGTTGAAAAGTGCTGAAATTCCTCTATCCACCACACCATCTTTAGAAAAAAGAAAAAAAAGTAAACCATTTAATAGCCAGCATCAGCAGTCTAAGAGATTGTCTTACACAAACAATCCCAGTAAAGGAAACTGAAGAATTATTTTCTAGACAATAATTGAAAGGAAAATTGAAAACAGCAGAAACATGATGCTAAGTATTATGCCTTAAGTAATCATATACCGGTACACGGGAAGAATTAATTGACAGACTTTATGTAATGTGCTTGCCTCCTTTGAAGCAAGTCTATGTGAAACAAATCAATGTCAGAAAGTATCAAGATGCCAAATAAAAAATAAAAAAAGGACAAAAAAATCCTTCAACATAACCCAGTTTCTCTGATTTAAAAAATGCTCATTCAAAGATTTCGATGCTATAAAACGTTGGGGCTTTCAGATTTTGAATAAAACTCGTACTCATAACAACGGGCCAACATTAAATACCCCTGGAGACCACCTCCAGACCCAAGTGGGTGGAGAAGCCGGACTCGGGGTAAAAAACCCAGTAGCGGGCAATCTGTAAACACCCGTGGAGCTTACCTCCAAAACCCAAACATGTGGAAAAGCCGGGCTCGGGTTAATAGACCCAGAAAGCAGGAGGCCACAGTTAAAGGTGAAAAACAAGACCCAAAACAAAACCAGCAGCAATAGCTCAATGACAAAAGAAAGGCACTGATATAACCTATCCGGTTGAAAAGTGCTGAAATTCGACTATCACCCTCTTACCACCTCAACAAAATTTTAAAAAATCGAGACACACTCAATGGAGGCATTTTATGCCGCGATTCCACACAGCAAGAATTGGAGAACATTATTTCGATTTAGTATTCAACAACTAAGATAAGTGCTTTTAAATTTATAAAACCTGGCAGAGAAGGTTACTAAATGGTTGCATAGGAAAATAGAAAGAAACAGAATTTGGCTTAGCCGAAATGAACTACGTGTACTTCAAGACAAGTAATGAAAAAAGTCATTGCGTCAAAGAAAGACGCCTGGAGACTGAGTGCCAACAAGTGGATCAAAGCGATAATGAGTGAACGTTTAAGGGAAAGACGTCTTAAAAGTACTGGCAGGAATGACAATTGAAGATTTAAGAAAATGAAAACTTGTCACCTTTGACCTCCTGCATAGGAAAGACCTGAAAGGGCAGTGTAAATAAAGTATCAATATTTGCCTATGTGTTCGTTTTCCTCATGATGAATTCTCTTTGAAAGGCATTTGGTATAATTTCCAATATCAGTGATCTAAGACTGATGCTTTAAGAAAACAATCCCGGCACAGGAGAGTAGATTCCATTCCAGAGACAGGAAAATTGAAAACAAGCTGCAAGTTGATGTTGAGGCTGAAGCCTTGAGTAATCACGTGGGCTGGAAGAAAAGGAAATAACGATTTTTTGGCATTGGCACTTGTCTTTTTTGATGTCATACTTAGGAAAGGCAGTCCTGAATGACAATTGT
Organism: Goniobranchus geometricus; assembly: GCA_028565895.1. Lineage (NCBI taxonomy): Eukaryota > Metazoa > Mollusca > Gastropoda > Nudibranchia > Chromodorididae > Goniobranchus > Goniobranchus geometricus. The sequence continues at coordinate 8,302 of JAOWAY010196601.1, read as the reverse complement.
GAAAGATGGGATATCCAGTATACCTCCATCCAGGCTGCTCCAAAACCAGATGTGCCTGAAACAATTTATTTCAAGAATGAATACAATTTCATTCAAGGTATTCATTACCAAACAACAGAATATATCACAAAACGCCAGTAACAGAAAACCAGGTTTTTCTTTATAAATCATGATGTTCCGCAGAATCCGATGTAATATGTTTTGGCTGAAGCTTTTAAATTTTGAGTGACACTCATAACATTGTCATATATGAATCTTGTGTATGCACTGCTAGCGTCTTCAATGGCTCTTGCATTTCTGACTACGTGAAAGCTGGATATCTGAACTCACAATTCCATTTCACTATTCACACAGTTCTATGTGTTATGGGACTCAGCAATCTGAGAAAAAGACCAACTTGACTATCAGGTGTAACCTAACTGGCTTCCTGAAAGTCCACTGATAAGCATTCGTTGACACTTTGACAGAAACAATTTAGCAATGATTTCTTCACAGGCATGTTACCTGAATTTTGCAATGCAACTGTTTTCCAATAAGTTGGAAATAATAAAATCTTGCACATGCAAGTAAATTGATATCTTAACGCTGACTTGGGACAATTCCATCAAGTTTCCATGAGGCTGGAATTTTTCACAATTTCTTTATAAAAGTGGAATGTTTTTCCAAGATGAATGTTCTGATTTGAGAAATTCAAAAGACTGTCTCTAGTAAACACGAGAGACTTTGCCATCTGTCAACAGGAAAGGTAGAACAACATCACTGCGAAAGCCAATGTAGTAAAATTGTAAGATGCCGATTTAAGAGTAAAAGCGTACCATAATATGATGGTTGCAATCTCAGAGAAAGGGACAGAGTGGTCTCTACAGAGTCATTGCAAATTGATGGATTCATTTGATATCTTAACTCACATCCTGTAATCATTTCTTCCCTCTCTTAGCCTTTCATTTTTTTATGTATATATAAAAATAGCAACCCCCATATCCCCCGGCAGAGAAGGAATTAAAAACTTTAATACAAGAAAAGAAACTGAAGGAAAACCTGGAGGTATTGAAACATGCGGCTTCAAAGTGCGGCCAGTTTCATGTCAAGACCTAGAAAAATGATGTTTGATTACGTCCAGATGTTGGATGAAAAGTACATTTGTGAGAAATTACTAAAGAACGAAAGGAACCCCCCCCCCCAACCTAAATGAAGTTAAATGATGATTTTAAGGCATATGTGATGCTTCTTGTTGAGACAGAGAACGACGAGTTGGACTGGACGAGTTAGAGCCGGAAGATCCACTGTGGTGACCCTCTACAATTATAAAAGTGAAGAAATTTCAAAGCTTTCATGACATTTGGTCTCTTTGACCTCATGCACTCGAAATTGAGGTCGGAAACGATAAGGAAGAAAGATTAATTGTGTGCTTCCATTGCAACTTTCACCAGCTGGAGTTGACCTCTAAAAGAGACGACGATGTCCGACAAGTCGTTTACTAATTTAGAGAACAAAACCCCAACATTTCAAAAGAAAAAACCAAGCGGTTACTTGTTGGGTAATCCTGGGACCAAGAAATGTTACCATCTCAGCCAATCCATCTGTTATGGAATTGTTCATACAAAAATTCCCTCCCCTCTAGACCCCGTGCGTAGGAGCCCCGCCTTGCTGAAAAAAAAGATTAGATTGAAGTTCGTCCAGTTGAGGAACTGCATAATTTTCCAGCTTGTCTAAATACGTAGTTGCTGTTACAATTCCCTCACTACAAAGGCGGGCAAAGGATTCTCTCCATTGTGATGGTTTATCACCCATATTAATTTCGGGAGCATTTCGTCTGACCTCGAAGGTTTTAATTGGCTTTTGTATGCCTCAAACACGTATGTTATGGCAATTGACAAAACCTGGTCATGAGTGCTAAGAGTGCAAAATTTCTCGATTTCCAGCAACACGACTTGCACGTGGGCTGGATCCTCTGCCAGTAAGCCAATCAGATTTCCATATTTTGTACCACGGCACACATTGACCGGATTGCGCTACATTGAAGCCTAATAGACTCACTGGGGTTCCGACCCAGTCTCCGTTAGGTTCTTTGCTGTAAGCACAGGGATCGGCAACTTCAGGACTGTCTGTCGCTCGAGAAGGCAAAGGCGCGGTGGCTTCCAAGAAGTCCGACCCTGAAGAATTGCCTCTACGGGGACTGTGGGCAGCTGCAAAAGACTGTGACCTTTTACCGTTTTGTCACCTGGCGCGGACCGGCATGAAGTTTTGTAAGTTCAATGTCACGCTGCCATGGGATCTGGGAAGCCCGCAGTGCCCATGCTATCTGATACGAGGCGAGACGAAACAAAGCCTGGTACAATGAATGCTGCTTCATCTGAGAAGCATTTGCCTCGGTCATATCCCTATTCAAGACTGTGTTAAGTCAATGCAAGCAACGAAAAATCCCAAGCACGTTGCAGCTTATATGGAAAAGGAAAATGGCCCTAGCTTTTTGCGCATCACCTTGAGAATAGATGAAATACAAAATAGTTTGGGGGGCGGGGGGAGGGGGAGAGGCGGATGCCTCACTGATCAGCCGCTTGTATGAGTGATTATCTTGGTTCTTCTTCAAAAGCCATTCTCATCCGATTTTTATTGTCGCCTGAAAGAGGCACATTGGACATTCATTCTATATCCTTGCTTGCCGCTGCTTCAACATTTTAAAAAAGTTTTATGAATGTCATGGTTTTTGTTCTTTTGATAAAAAAAAATGGTCTGATGCAATCTTGCATGTTTTTAACATGTAAGCAAAATTTTCGACCGACTTATTTAATTGATCGTTTGATGTAATTCAAAAATTTTGTAAATGGAATTGCAAAAAGAAATTCACTTTCCTCTTGCAAATGGAATACAAGTCCCAAAGAAAAACAGTCTAGAACTTTTGGTCATAAGTAATAACTTCTAGAATACAGAAGTGTCATCGTTTCCCTCGGAACAAAACTCGATGCCAAAATATCTTGAGTTAAAATGTTTGTCAAACCCAAATCTGGCGGCATAAATAGGGAAATTTGCATTCTGTAAAAAAGGACACCGACATGAACAAATGCCTGCAAAATAAGACAGCATCAAGATAAGATGGCCATTCTAAAGAATATCGACGAAAGTTCTTCATTGTAAATGTTCCAACTGTGAGAAGATGGGAGAAGTCATTCTTGTCTTTAAGCCTTTCTCTGTCGTATGCCCAATTGGATTATACCCCATCTATTGACGCCTTGAGAAAACCAGCGCCATCTCAAGTCAAGTGTCTCATTAAACATTTCTTTTTGTTTTCTTTGCTCCCGCCCCTCCTTGCTCTCTAAAGTAGTCTCAGAATTTTGGCTTTCATGCAAATAACTCATGGGCAGACAAAGTGCTAAGTATTTTTCTAAGTGAATGAAGAGGAGGGAAATCAGAGACAGTTTTGAATTCGTCATAAAGGAAACAAAAAGGAAAGTCTGTGTTACTAACAGCAGTAACATACTACCTTGAACTATTTCGTAGAATGCCCGGGCGTGAAAGAGTTGACTGCAGATAGACGCATCTAAATGGAAATAAATTTAGGTATAGTTGAAAATATGTGCCACTGAGATACACATCTGAACTGATGGTATAAAGCGGAGAAAAGAGAAATGAAGATTATAATGGCAATGACAGAGATCAAGACATTTAAGATAGCATTTCCTCCACCTAAACTCAAGGGCAGGGCTGGCAGACGGGAAAAGGCAACGTAAGAAAGATGACATCATCCTTTTTGCGTTGTGCATAATCATTCTTAAGTCTATCTGATGCTGTTCCATACTAAGAGACAGAAAATAACAGCAAGAAAATTAAACTCATACCATGAATAAACCAGCAACAGCTATTATGGAAACAAACCAGTCTTTTGGAGATCACGTTCTTCCATATACATTGACAGCAGGTGATCTCTAGGCCCTTGGGATATTTGATGACACTTATAATCCTGTCATTTAAATCTTTTGTAGGTACACCAATTAGAAGGCACAACAATTGAGTGTATAGAAGATCTCCTTGAAGAGGACGTGTGATATATAGCATCCGGAGGTTGGTTTATTACTTTTAGGTTTTCATGCTCATAAGGCTGGATATCCAACTTCATTCATCTACAGTTACTTCCTACACAGTTTGTGTCACCAAAACACTTTTTTTGGGAAAAAATATTTGAATAACTCCACAGACAAGAGGGGTCCACTGACATTCGGATTTCTCTGAATGAACAGTTAAACAGGAACAATTATCTTTCAATAATTGCTCCCAAATGGTATCACTATGACACAGTTGATTCATATTATGTTGTTACCAGAATAGGGTTCAGAATGTTGAAAATAAGTAGAATGATAGGCTGGTTTTGATAGTGTTCTTTTTTGTTGTTGTTGTTAGTGTTTTTTTAAAGGCTTATTGGTTGCCTTATTATGTGCTTGGCCGGAACAGTTACATTGTACAGGTTGGGATTCTCCACCCAACATCTCCACGCAGTCCAACTTCACATCTGCTGCCCACAATGACAACAATATCTGGCGCATCCGACTACCCAATCATAGACAATCTCATCAGCTACGGAACATGATGTCCCAACCGTCCCAAGAATTAGCCAAGATTCTATGGAAAACCAAATGAACAACTGCTGATTCAATGTCATATAACAAAATAAGTCATGCATGGTGATAGACATACATGTATTCAGTTGTTGCGATACAGTTACTATTTTGTCGACAAAGATAACGATTCTTGTAGAAACCATTGTGCCATTAAAAAGAATTGAAGCCATTTAGCCTTGCTCCACGTTTGAGTCACCAATAGCAGGCTATGACATGTGCAACAGATTTCACCAAAAAAAAAATCGTACTCATACACAGACATTTGGTCATCTTGGTTCGGTTTTCCTGTGTCAATCACTGATCTCAACACTGAGGTAAAAGTGCAAGTACCCATAGTACATGCATGTAAGCTAGCTGGCACACATGGACCTCTTTTCACAAAGAGAGTCTAGCAAAGTATTGCCATTTGGGTTCTCTTCCCCACGTAACTTGCCTAATATATCTGTTCTTTTTTTTTTCCTTTGTTACAATCGAAGACGTTTTCCCGCCCATTTCTCAGGGCTGCCCTAAAGGGTAGAAGATAGAAAGGGCCAACTGTCCGCCTTCCGTGTATGTCTTAAGAGGCGACTAAGGTAGTATCCTTCTCCTTGTTAATCTTCTGTTCAACTGCTTATTCCAACTTTTGAGACCTTTACTTCTCTTTCGGCATTTGAAGCAGTTTTCCCCGTCAATTCACTAGGGAGAGCCCCATAAGGAAGATGAAAGAATGCATCCGCTATCATTTCTCAATGCATGTCGTAAAAAACGACAAACAGAGCATCTCTTTTCTTGCTTAAAAATGATCTTGAACTGATCATTATCCTCTAATGAGATCATCCACAAAGGATGAAATGAGGTTTTGTCGAGTGAACCAGTAAACATTTGAAGAATGAATGGTACAAAAATTAAAACTAACAAGGTCCATAATTGATTCATAAATATGTACCATAGAAATAAAACAAAAAGAAAATCTAAGCAAAACCAGGGCGACATCAAGACGATGTGTGCCCCCACCGTAGAAATAAGCCTGTAATTAGACTACCATGTGTCATATGTTGTGGAATAGAAATAATTATTGAAATCGCTTTTGGTAATATATTTAAAGGAAAGCTTTTGAAAAGAGTATTCTTAGCTCTTATCAGTGTGCTTCCAAGGGCTTAATCAGATCTACCGAAAGGGCCAGTATCCAGAATCAATTGCATTAAAGTTTGCCCGTACAGTATGAAGCAAATTCATGGTAGAAGGTTAAAAAACATTGTAGGTGGTCTTAAACAGCGTCCCCTCCCACCTCAACAAGAAACTCAAACCTTTTTAAGCTGGATGAACTGAGTCATCTAAAGGAAATCCACAACAATGGAGAATTCTGATGGCAAAGATCACATTGAGAAATGAGGCAGCCATGTCAGTAAATCAGGCTGAGAAACATTCAGAGGAAGACCTTTATCAACATTGCCCGTGGTCTCAAACAGAGTCCGCCCCGCCGAAGCAAGAAACTCAAAACGCTAGATGAGCTGAACCATCTAACGGAGATCGACAGCAATGAAAAATCCTGATAGAGTCATATAAAGCATATCGACAACAATGGAGAATCCTGATAGCAAAAATCACAGAGAGAGATGAAGCGGCCATGTCTGTAATCAAGGCTGCGAAATAGCTGTAAAGGAAGAATAGATACACAAAATGAGATTGTGGAGCATGATGCTACTCTGTCAAAACGGCTTTAGTAGCTTGGATAACTTTTTAAATTCTCTGTGTCAACTATCCTCAGATATGGACAACATCCAAACATGCGTACTGACAGTGATACTGATGTAAAGAAGAAGAAATAATTGTCGGACCAACTCGTCAAAACATGGAGGAAGAAAAGAGAACTAGGGATTGATCAAAATGGTTCTTCGAATTGCGATGTTATTGAGTATACAGTGTCAAACCAGTGCTGGAGTATGGTCGTTATATACTATCAAAACCAAATGCATGAGATTGAGAAGTGCTGAAAAATGCAGCTAGATTTGTAACGAATAACTATAATTTTACAACAGACAATACTAAATCTGACGTAACAAAATTGCAGTGCATACTGCTAGATGAACAAAGAGCAAGAAACAAAGTTACAATTCTATTCAAAGCGAGTAATGGTCAAACAATCCTACCTTTAGCTGAATTTGAAATAACAATACAAGAAGAACAAGATCAAGAGCTCAAACTCAAATCTTCAAATTGCCGCAATCAAACGCAGACACCTCTATACTATATTCCTATTTCCCTAGTACAATCATTTGGGTTGTGGAATAACTTACCAAACACAACAAACTTAGTAATAGTACTACAGATTTCAAAAAGCGACTTTAAAATATCACTTTAAAGGCAACATACTAGCTTAAATTTTCGAACTGCAAATATTTGTGCGCTGATACTCAGCTCGGCCAAAGCAGAGTCAGTCAGCCCATGTGACTACAACTGCCTGCTTCCGTCCTAACTAATGCGCTAGCCTACAGAGGCACACTGACAACGATGAAGTTATAGGCTGCATTGTGTAATAAGCATAGGTACACGGCCTTGCCCGATATTACAATAGGGAAAATCTTAATGAATAAACAACAAACTCGTCCTCCTAGATGAATGACACCTATTTTCTATACCCCTCCCACAAACGCTGTCATTGTCAAAGTTACACAACTTGGAACAGTAACTGCTTTATGCACAGCTGTTAGACACAACCCGAAAATTATGCGAACGGAAGAAACCACGAAGAATTTGACAAATTTGGAAATATGAACGGGAAGTTCGTATGGTTTCGTTCCTTTCTGAAAAATCACCCGGTATCTCAATGGATCGGAAAATATCAATAATATTCATTTGTTATTCAATGGGTTTGACATTACAAATTTGCAGTGTGTGCTCAGATCTACGCATAGTAACCAATTTTATGACTAAAATTTCAGGGGTGAAAGGCGTACCGTAAGAGAAGTGACAGATGTAGTAAGCTGTTCTCAATTATTTATAAAGAAGGTAATACCAATGGTCATTTCAATTACTTCATGAAATTTAATTTCTCTTTTACTTTTTATATGGATCCGTCTATAAACCGTAGTTCATAAGGGAATTTCAAACACTTACAAGACATTCGAACTTACGGTTCAAATGGGTTTAGATGTAATTAGGCCGGATAATTTATTTATGTTGCTGTTATCTGAAGAAAATAAATTGTAAAAGCTCCGTACGCTTTTGAACCGTTATAAACAGAGGGGTCTAAATATCAACAAAACAACACCCCTGCTCGTCCCCTCAAAAATTAAGAGTTAAAATAATTAGATGGGCTTTAGTTTTAGTTGTTAAAAGCTGTATTTTGGGCCTATGACGAGTATGGCCTAATTCATTCGCAATAAATTGAATGGACATGAGTCTCAGTTTAAAAGATTAATTTGTACAGATTAATGACAGAGACTATGCATGAGTGGTTATTTTATAAAGTGTCTTACGTGTTTCTTTTTTTTCTTTAATACAAAGATGAAAATTTTAGATGCATTTCCAACGGACTTACGCATCGGATTTCTCATGTGGGATTAATACAACCGCTTTTCACGCCGGTCCCAAACTTTTAACTTGAAGTGTAGGAGCCTAAGACTTGACTCTTAGAAAATAAAGCCATCCTTCTCTCTCTCTCTCTCTCTCTCTCTCTCTCTCTCTCTCTCTCTCTCTCTCTCTCTCTC
>JAOWAY010196490.1:0-10176 GCA_028565895.1 Goniobranchus geometricus | reverse complement strand
TCTCTCTCTCTCTCTCTCTCTCTCTCTCTCTCTCTCTCTCTCTCTCTCTCTCTCTCTCTCTCTCTCTCTCCTTTTCTAAAAAGATATCATGGGAAGAAGCAAATACACATCGTTGCTAGCGTTCATCACCAACAAGATACTCATCGAGAATTCAACGACTATAATTACTCCTTCTGGCACCTTCTCTCACTGCATGGATTACCTGATAGCACGTGAGACAGATACCTGTGAGAAGATCATTACGTCCCGGACACTGTTTACCCAAAGGCAGCTATGTTGACCCCTCATCTCCCTAGCAACGACAATCAATAAAGAATTTCCCAGAATGCTAGATAGAGGGTTGGGCGATAAAAAAAAAATAGAGAGAGAGGGTATGGGACATAGAGAAAGAGAGAGCGACCGAGACAGAGATAGAGAGACAAACAGAGACAGAGACAGAGAGAAGGGGTAAAGAGAGAGAGTGGGAGGGAGAGAAAGAGAGAGAGGGGGGGAGGGGGAGAGAAAGATGGAGGGAAAAAGACATCAGCTGAAAAAATCCCTCGTTTAAGATACACCATTCCATGAAAACCATTACCTCTGATGCATCACAGAAATAGTTCACGGCCAAGACTATTAATTAATCCTTTTACTTGCACACCACAGAACCCGGCGAGAGGACATCAGCTTGCCTCGCTTGCATGAATTTTTTATAATGGGTCCTTTTCACCAGCTTGAAACACAATGACACTTCCATTTCCAGTATGGTCGTCCTAAATTTCCCATTCACTAACCACAGGTAGAACTGCAGCCTGTACCACCGTATATTTTTATGGATACTCGAGCTTATCCATGTCCAATGGAGGCTTTTGTGCGAGGGCGGTCCCATTTCAGCCCTCGGGGATTTTACAGAAGGGTTCCATCATATAGCCGTGACCATAATTTTCCCTAACCAACGTAGGGTGCGACCTTCTCAACGTCAGGCAAAGAAGAGAAGATTATAGAAACCACAATGATATTCGTTGCCTGTTCGTTGTGCGCTGCACTTTATAGTACAGAGAGTCAGCCCCCAAACCCACGTGGATTTTATGACCGATATAAGCGATAAGATCACTTGAGAGCTCCTGTTGAGTTTTTTAAAGTGCTATCGTCTCACGAGTCCCCATGGGAAAAATATATATGAAGAGTAACGATAACCAAAAAGAAGGTCTTCCGGTAAAAATGTTGATATCGTCCGTTAAGTATACCATGCATAGCAATTTCTTCATTCTCTCATGCGATCACTCATCATTAAGGTTTTTTCCCTATAGCCCCATATTATTAAAATTTGATGAATTGACATCAATGTAAATTTAACTTTTAATGAAAATCCAATTGAATAACCTTTGCGGCACAAGCTATGGCAACAAGTCACAAATCACCTCCAGAACTAGAAATTACGCTTGCTGCGCTTGGTTTACTTCAAAACTGAAATCTAGAATTAGTAATAAATGAGAGAACTTGCACCATTTTGTGTCCCCAAGAACATAAGAAATATCGAACGGATATTCATGAGTTTGGGCTCAAAAGAAAAGGAAAATTCAGCAGTAGTGCTTCCCTACGGAAAAGATTTGAAGGAGTTGTCAAGTTGTATTGAAATTGTTACAAAACGGTGATTTCCAGAATTTGAAGCAGTTTATCATGAGATATCAATGATTTCTCCCGGGCATTCCTGACCTAGAACCTCTGTCACTTGTACTTCCGCTCCAAGCTATTACTTCTACTATCATTAATTTAATGGATGATATTGCTGGTACATTGTGACAAAAAGAAACGCTCAGGATGTAGAGTTAAAGACTGCGTGAGAGGGCTCTTTCTAAATGCCTTTAGCTCACGTTCGAAGAATGGGCTTTACACAGGTTGTTCCAAGAGGCAGTGAAATGCAAAGAATAGAATAAGTAAAGGAATGAATTCAAATATGCTTCGTCATCCTGGCATTCAAGCATACATGTATTGTTTGATTCAAACATCTCAATCTCCACAACACTAAACCAACCTATGGCGAGAGCATTACAAAATAAAGAACATAAACAAAATTAAACATATCTCCCGCTGACAAGACCAAGACCTTGATGACAACACTTTTCAAATATTTGTTATTTTAGATTACCGTATTCAAGCTTCAGTAAGGGAAAATTCAATATATTTCTGCTTGTACAAAACAATGAAACCCAGTAAGTAGGCCTACTTAAGAAATCCAAACGCGATGAAATGGCACACTTAACAAGTTTGCATTGGTGCGAGTTCAAAAGGAATGGATTACAAATTGGCCCTAAAGGGTTGGGGGTTTTTTTTAAGTATAAAACAGACGTCTAGCCTTAAATCAATGACACTACTGACAAATTATAAACAAATACCAATTAAAACACTCCAGGATGACACCGAATTGAAAATACCCAAATCCAGACTGCAATAAATGATGGTGGGAAAATCATTTTCATTCAGTAGACCTTTACATTGAACTCTCTACCACACAGACTGTAAGCGACATGCCACGAGGCCTGAATATAGAACATTAAAAAAAAAGATAATGTTAGTTCCGTACCCATAACTGAATATAGGGGTGTTAGGGGTAAAGTAAAGTTAGTCCCGTATACATGACTGAGTTAGGGGAATCAGGGGTAGAGCCCTAATTATACTAGGCATACAGCATAATGTGGTAGTTTGCCATTGCTTTCCACGCCGCCTTGACTTCCGACAAGTCTAGAAAGACCTAGCCACCCATTTATACGGCTGAGTGAACAGGGGGCCCAGAAAAAAATCCACTGCCCGGCTGGGTTCGAACACGAGCCGCCTTGCATAGCAGTCAGCCGCTCTCCAACTGAGCTACCGGCCCCATAGAACATTAGAACATAATATCGGTTTTTTGAATTGTAATTGATAGCAAACTTTTTCACATTTTTCAAAACATCCCTACCTAACAGACTGTAAACGACAAGTCACGAGGCCCTAAAATAGAACATTAAAACATAGTATCATATCTTTGAACTGTACTTTATAGCAATTTTTTTTTTTTTAATGTTTCATACAATCCACTCTGAACATTCATACTTAAGACACAACTTTTAGTCAAGAGAACATAAATGTAGTAACAATGTAGTTGTGTGTGTTTTTATGACCCGCTCAGGAATATCTTGATTTTGTATTGTTATTGACATGCTTTTGATGTTTCAAAAGTGTCTTATTATCTTTGAGTATAATGGTGGATATTAAAATGTCTTATATCGATGAGGTACAATAATAGATTCCACTGCTCCCTCTTCATAAGTTCTCATATGTGTCCATCCCAATTTTCTATCGTCTGTCTATCTGTCCGCCTCTCTCTCTCTCTCTCTCTCTCTCTCTCTCTCTCTCTCTCTCTCTCTCTCTCCCCCCCCTCTTTCTATCACCTCTCTTTCTATTTTTCCCCACTCTTCTTTTCATCTGGATCTCTCTTTCCAATTCTTGTTTTTTTTTTCTTCTTTATTTCCATCTCTCTTTCTATTTTAGCCCCTCTCTTTCCAACCCATCGTTTTTCTTTTTTGATTTAGTTTTTGGTGGGGTTTCTCCCCCTCTTTTCTCTATCTTTCTTTCTAGCCTTCTATTTTCTTTTTGTTTCAGTGTCGAACAGCAGCTTAATAGATTTTGCCCAATGAACCATTTATTTATGAAAATTTATATGCGATTAAAATAGTTTGAAGAAGATAGATCCAGGCTAAACTCTACGAGTATCTTCTTCTCCCCGTATAAATGTGGCTAGTAAGATAAAAGTTAAATAGATAAACAAAATAAAAGAATCTTCTAAGAATTAACACGAAGATGATATAATCTACATAACTTAATTTATTGTTTTTAGAAAAGTAGTTTTTCTTTAAAAAAAAGATGTTTATATAAAATATGATGAGATAACGATAATTGATGAAAACAACAATTGACATAAATAAATATAAATATGATGATAATAATTTTAGCGGTGAACTACAGATGACTTAGTACGGCAAAAGCCGAATAGTATTTAAGTTGGGTTGGCAAAAGCCAATCTGCTTTAAATTTCAATGTTAGGCAAAAGCCGAAAGATATTTTAATTTCGTTAGGCAATAGCCGAAATTATAAATAACTTATACTATGCTGTAAAAAAGTTAACTTTTCGACATGCTGGTTACACAATTGAAAAGTGGAAATCAATGAAAGTGAACGGAATAGAAATTTGCTGTGAAAATGAATATATATCTCTATAAAACTACATGTATAGACTATTTCATTTCCTGTTTCCTTTCTGATAACCGATGATGATTTGAAAGTTCACATGGACGATTTTCTGTGGCTATGATGCCAAGTGTCATACCTTCAATACTCTGGGATACTGGTTGTTTTTTTTGTCTTTTTTGCCTTACTTTGTTCTGTTTTTGTTTATAATGCTTTTTCTTTCCCAGTTCAATTCTGATGAGATGGAAGGATTTTTGTCTGAGGTGAAAAACTATACATTTTGATCTTTGTGTGTATAATAATTATACAATTACAACAATCTTTTATCATGCCCTTTGAAGGTAGTATGACATTGGCTTCAATATGCATCATTGTATTTATTGTAATTTTTCATCTTGTCCCTTTCTTTCTGCTTCAGCATCACCGATTTCACTGAGGAGCGTCTCTGCCTGAATATCCGCAATGGATCACATGGAATTTAGCATTGCTCTTCCCCCTCTGGTTGAGTTAACGAATGCAGGAGTTGAATGGAACACAATGAAACAAAGATTATACACACACCTAAATCCAAGCACAAGTTCAAATCTACTTCGAAATTCTGGATTACGGCAACCATTTCTCATCAGCATAGCATCCGAACAGGTTCAAGGTATTTTCAACCTGTATGATGTCTCTTTTGAAGAGGCCACAAAATTTCGTAAGATTCTACAGAACATCGAGGATTTGTGTCTTCCCCGATTTTTGATAATATACAACAGGTTCCGTTTTTTCACCTGCAAACAAAATGGTCCAGAATTCAATGGATTTTTACAGCAGCTCTTGGCCTGGTCAGACCTGTGTGAGTTTGGAGACTTGAAAGATATTTTGTTAAAGGACTGCATCATCAGCGGTGTTTCTGAAGAGTCTGTTAGACAACATTTGCTTCGAACTGAACAGTTAGACTTTGACAAAACGGTGGACATTTGCAGGGCAGGTCTGGCGAAAGAGTCCAATCTGGAAGACAATAAACCATCAAGTAAAATTTTTGTAGATGTTTCGACAAATACCAGCAAGAATGATATGTTTGGAGAGGTGGATATTAAAAAGAAAGAAAAGTTTAGCATTGCAACGAATACTTGTCTTGAAGTTGACGACAAATCATCTCAGACAACGTACTCAAGCGAGTTTCCTCAGCCTGCTACAGGAACTGATAGTTTTCTCATGAGTGATATTCATCATCTGAAGCCTGTGAATCTCACTGATAACTGTGATCCTGATTCTTTTGATATCCATTTACATGAATCAATTGCGTACCAGAGCAGTGGTCCTTTACATGTTGCTGTCCAGGAGAGCAATGAACTAGAGTTGTCATCGTTGTTATCAGAATCTTTGCGAAGAAGTGTGAATTATGGGAGTGTTCAAGAAGAGGCAGAGACACCAGCTCTTAGACGATCACCTAGGAACCGAAAGCCATCATTAATCTCAAATGAGCCGCAATCACAGGAAAGTCAAATTAGTAATAGTCCTATCGATAGCAGTAATCTTATTAATAATGTTTCGTGTGAGATGGCGGCACCAATCAGCAATATGAACAAGGAGCCATCAATAAATAAGACATCCCCCGTTACTTCTCAAAAGGAGACAAAGTTGAAATGCCGTGCTTGTAAGGTATCTTTCCAGGATCTTCGGTCCCTCCACAAACACAAAAAGATACATGAAAAAGAAAAAAAGTTCAAATGTGACATTTGTCCTGCCAGATTTTTCAACATGTCACATCTTAAGGTACACAAACGTCTACATACAGGCGAGCGGCCATATGTGTGTGACACGTGTGGAGAATCATACGTAGAAGCATCCAAACTCAAAGCTCATATCAGAAAGCACACAGGTGAAAGGCCATATGAATGTTCTGTGTGTCACATGACTTTCACATGGTCTGCTGCCTTTAATCGTCACAAAAGAATTCACACAGGGGAAAAGCCTTATGCCTGTGAGTATTGTGGTGGAACATTTGCTGATTTCACGGCTCTGCAAAGACACACCCGCACCCATACTAAAGAAAAGCCGTATGAGTGTGATGTATGCGGTGGTAGCTTTGGCGACCCTTCTGCTCTACGCACCCACAAACGTATTCACACTGGCGAACGTCCTTACAACTGCAAATTCTGTGCCTCGACTTTCACAAGAGCACAGCATGTGAAGGAACACATGAAGCTGCACCTTGGAGAAAAACCGTATAAATGTGAGACATGTGGGGCTGCTTTTGTGGAGGCGTCTAAACTCAAAAGTCACAAGCGAAGGCACACGGGGGAGAAACCTTATCAGTGTAAAGTTTGCGGCGCGTCTTTTGCCTGGACAGCTGCCTATACGAGACATATGCGAACTCATACATTCGAAAAACCATATTCTTGTAAAGTGTGTGGATGTAACTTTGCAGATCATTCCACATTAATTCGACATCATCGCACTCACACTGGAGAGCGGCCTTATCATTGTAGCCTTTGTGGAGCACAATTTGCAGATTCATCGTCGTTAAGCCGTCACCACAGAATTCATTCGGGGGAAAAGGCCTTCACTTGTGAGATTTGTGGTGCTTCATTTGCTGTCAAGTCCTACCTCAACCGTCACATGCGCATTCATACAGGAGAAAAACCCTATAGCTGCGATCAGTGCGAATCCAAGTTTTCGGATTCTTCAAAGCTGAAACGTCACCAGAAAATTCATGAGAGGGCCAGGCTGAAAGAAGACCAGCAGGAGTTCATGGTGGCCAATGTTGCCCCAGCGCCCGTTTATCCGAACTTGGCCCTCAGGCACGACCTGCCTCACTTTCAGGATGAGGAGATCCTAACCAACTTATCCAAGCCATATTTATTTGACCACGTTGCAAAGCCAGAGCCTCAGTTTGAGCCGCTGCACGGCCCCGAGGATGTTGGCAGTGGACTTGGCCTGTCTTTCTCCCATGGCCATGATGAAGGTCTTGGTCTGTCCTCTTCTGTGTCTGCCTCCCTGGGCATGGCTCCTGGCATGGACTCTCTCGCCAACATTCTCTCCTTTGACTCTTGATCCTCTATCAAATGTTTCTTTTCTTAAGATCACATGAAAAGTAAAACTGAATGCCAGAATTAAAAGAGAAGTGGAGTCTCTTTGCCTGGTGAATATCTACCGGCAGAAAGGCCCATTCCCAATTTTTTCAATCTCCTGCTGCGCAATTCTTATAAGTTATTCCACGCCCACCTCACCTCACATCACCTCATTCTCCTGACTGGGAGTCGTCATAGAGGAGACATGAGTGAGGGATGTTTCTGTTGCCAGAGCTCTGCAGCAAGCATGGTCTTATGCTCATCTTTTTAGGGTTGAACTGTGGTGGGTGGCCCGCCCTTTCAGTTGTCCAGCCAGCACTTTGCCTGTCGGCCCCTTTTCCTGCCTCTGCGCTGCCATCCCAGAAAGCCTTGGTCGAGCAATGAAAGAACATTTACTATACAAAGTTTTTGTGAAATATTTGTTGGCCCAGAGATACGGCATATAGACAGCTGGGGGACCCATGACAAGGAACGGCCACTGATCCTTCAGTATCACAGTCACAGGTCTATAAATTCATTCGAAACTGTAACAACGATAAAGAAGATGAAGCAGATTCACCAGAACCATTATAGAGGAGAGAAGTAACAGCAAACTCATAAAGTTCTTCAAAGGTGAAACAAATATCCCTCTCAGTGTAGCCTCCACAAAAAACAGCAAGAAACTGCCAAAGTTCACCGCATCACAGTCAAGGGTGAATAGCCACTTGTATCACAGTCAAGGGTGAATAGCCACTTGTATCACAGTCAAGGGTGAATAGCCACTTGTATCACAGTCAAGGGGGAATAGCCACTTGCGTATCACAGTCAAGGGTGAATAGCCACTTGTATCACAGTCAAGGGTGAATAGCCACTTGTATCGCAGTCAAGGGTGAATAGCTACTTGTATCACAGTCAAGGATGAATAACCACTTGCGTATCACAGTCAAGGGTGAATAGCCACTTGTATCACAGTCAAGGGTGAATAGCCACTTATATTCATTGGTACCATCCGCACAAAGAAAATGGGATGAAATCCCTACTCCAGTAAAAAGTTATGACATCACAAAAAGTTTCAGGAATAGATCGAAGGCTGCCTGTCCACACAACACGAACATTTTCTGTTGGAAAACGTTCCATCAGAATTGGTCTGTTTCGGTGCCTGATTGTAAACCCGCAGGGTCTTGAAAAAATCAGTCGCAGTAAACTAAGAAGATTGCAATTAATAGGATTGTTAACCCTCAGGGTCCGGGAAAAATCAGTAGTTGTAAACAAACAAGATGGCAATTAATGAGAAGCAAAAACTATTTCAAGGAGAAAAGTATTCAAAAGCAGCACAGATTTAGGATCCATCCATAGGCAAGTGTCGTGTGATAGATGAAGGGCTTGTATTATTCTAACCAACATTCACAGTCACATTTCTTCTCCAATTTCTTCCCGTTTCTTTCTCACAAAATCTCTGAAGAGTATATGGGATGTGCCCTATCAACAAAAGAGGCCGTTCTTCAACTAGAGATATCAACCTCCCGTCATCCATTTTGGTTAGCTTTGAGAACACGACAGCGAGTAAGTGTGTGCCGGTTCTGAGGAGATGAAATCGAATGCATAAATTGTGCTTGTTCAATGGGAAGAGTGATGTCCCTTTACCGATGGGCAACGGAAAAAATAGTGCATGCGATGCAGATTTTTTTGCGTCCCTTTCCGATACTGTCTGTTGCGTTGTGTGTGGGCGCAGAAAGAGCCATAATACAAAAATGTTATACATGAGGGATCCATTGGGCTACTTTTTTGTCACGGATAAAAATGGAAAAATTACGTTCCGTTCAATCGCATTTCTTGGTCTGTGGATAGGCACCCTTAGACTATAATGCTGAGAAATCCTCAAACACAAAGTTTCAGCCCGGAAGGAAGAGGAAGAAGACTCAAGCTTGACAGACTTCATAGCAGACAAATCACCATGATGCATACCAGACAAATCATCATGATGCATACCAGACAAATCATCATGATGCATACCAGACAAATCATCATGATGCATACCAGTCAAATCACCATGATGCATACCAGACAAATCATCATGATGCATACCAGACAAATCATCATGATGCATACCAGACAATCATGATGCATACCAGACAAATCATCATGATGCATACCAGACAAATCATCATGATGCATACGTTTCAGCAAAAGCAGGAGGGAAGTTTAAAAAGAAAAAAAAAATTCAGGCAATTGAAAGACATTTCCTGATAGGAGGAAAACTCAACATGTCTGTAGATTGGAAGAGATCCCAGCATCAGCTTGACTTGTTAAAAACATGAACGGTCTCCCAATGAAGCGCCTAGCCTTCCATGGACTATGTCACATCCAAGTTAGGGACAGACTGACGAAAGTTTCAACACAGTTATTCTCCTCCTTCATCTGTCTGTCAATAATAAAACGGAAATAAAGGATAAAACCGTGCTGTCGGGGCTTCCGCTTGATGAGTCGTACCGGGTACTTGCCGTCACTACCATCTGGCAACAAGACACTCCGGCCTACCAGTGCTGAACGCTATGACCATGCTAAAGAATGTGAAAAATCAAATCCATACATACTTTTCTGATAAACATAACTTGTCTTTGGCCCAACTTATGTTGACGGGAGGTTAATTTGCATTTAGAATTAGAAGCTATTAAACTGGTTGAAGGGAATGAAAGATAACTATGATCTTCAGTCAAGTTTTGTTCTAGTCACATGCAAACAAACTTCTTTGCCCTGGATATTTAATTCAACTTTTTTATCAATGTTGGAAAAGATGTTCTGTTGTTGGACTTTTGAGCCGGCCTTTGTCACATACATACAAGTATCCCATATACAAATTTATATGTACAGAGAGAGAGAGAGAGAGAGAGAGAGAGAGAGAGAGAGAGAGAGAGAGAGAGAGAGAGAGAGAGAGAGA
>JAOWAY010196379.1:0-10180 GCA_028565895.1 Goniobranchus geometricus | reverse complement strand
AGAGAGAGAGAGAGAGAGAGAGAGAGAGAGAGAGAGAGAGAGAGAGAGAGAGAGAGAGAGAATATTTATGCTATCTGTTTGTTTCTCATACTCGTGGCAGCTTTCCTTTTCCTTATTTAACCCACAGTCATGATCATATACATGTTATGATAACTCATCCATGGATCATAGTACATAATGAGGGATCTATGACTTGGATTCTTGTCTCTGTACCAGTTTTTATTAATGAACTCAGATCTAAATGCTGGTAATTTGATCCCAACTCAAAGTTTTGCCTTCTTTTTTATTTTTGTGTGCAATGTGTTTTTAAATATTTTTACCATTAAGAAAAATGATGAAGTACTTACAATAGACCAAACATTGTGAAATGTCTAACAAAACAGGAATTTATCAAAATCAAGCCACTTATTAATTCAGGTATAGATTGGTATGAAAAATACTTTGGTATTATTCTTAGAGACGGAGGCAGCATTTGCCAGAACAAAATGCTCATTTAAACATTTTTTTCTTATTTATATTTAATGGTAATGGTACTCTACACATTTTTTAACTTCAACTTTTCAACTGTGATATTACAAAATTGTTCATTCATTCACTCACTGCTATGAATATTTTTAATTATCATGTCAATTTTGTAACTTGATTACACATAGGGGCACTTAATCCATTCTCTTGTTTGATGTTCAAACACTTCCAAGACCTGGATGTGTTTAGGGCATTGAATTCAGATACCACAATACACTCAGACATCACACAACTCATTATAAATTAATGTTTTCTAATTTAATATTATATCGTTAATAGTACTATGTCCATTTCTGCACTTCAAATTGTTCACTTAGTGATAATATTAAAATTTTACACAGAAACAATTCCCTTCTATGCAAATTATTATAATTCATGTTTATATGTCAGGTAGTGTAACAATGCACTCAGATTTCTTAACTCATTCAGGTGATTTAAAACAATCACAAATATCAAAATTCATGTAGACAGTGATACATATACACTCAATCAGGAGATCTTACAACACATTCAAGTGATGTGAATATGACAGGAGAGCTTTAGGAATAGACCCGGGTTAGGATAAAGATTTGTGTACTAAATATTAAAGGGAATGGCAGGAATCAAATCGTCAATGCAGGATTCTTTCTACCTTACTTGATTTTTAAAAAGATTTAAAGAAACAAAAAGAAATACAGCGAATCATCATGTGCCAGTCTTAAATTGCCTGATTTGACTCTAGCCCCAATTTTCCATCTGCATTCTTCTTTCCGTGTTCGACTTCAGTGACAAATGGCTCTAATTCACAAAAGGGTTCTAATTCACAGAGGTAATGCAGAAAAATACAAGGCCAACAATTATCTGGACTGATCATGTAGAGATGGGCAACCCAAGGATCATGGACATATTCAATTGCATTGATATGAAAAAATCGATTTTAAAAGTGATTGGGCAGTTGTCCATTGATGCTGTTCTAAGTAGACTCAACTGAATGAAAGTTTTAATTACTGTGCCCTTTAATCTGTCAGATAAAGATGTAATTAAATTGTAATTGAAAAGATTATATTACACATATGAAACTTGAATTCCTTGCAAATGTTATCATTAAACTTTATTTTTATACATATCTATCTCTCTTTTTTGGGTTTTTAAGAAAATGTTCATTTAAAAATATATATCATTTCTTGTCAATACACTGTCATAAAAATGACCATTCTCATCTACAGTGAAGCCTGCTTAAACCAAAAAAACTGGACCATTTTATTGTTATTTATTTTGTGGGCTTAATGTCACTTTTCAACATCGCAGGTAATAACAGCAGCGGTCCTATTTTGACATGTTTATGTGCTGGCCACACATGAGCTATGATGTATAGCACAAAGTCACAGGATACTGACAAGGGGCCAACCAGTCTTAGATCTGTTCTCATAATGCTGAGTGCCAAGCGAGACAGTTACTACATTCCACTTTTAAAGCCGATATGACTAGGCTGGGGTTTGAACTTGTGACCTTCTGGTACAAAGACGGACTCTTGACCTTGATAATAAGTTGACCACTACAAGAGTAAATGATAACTATGTCCATTGAGGCCCTTTGAGGGTCAGAGTTTAAACAAAATTATAAGAATATGTTTATTCAGTGGAGTCCGCTTAATGTAAACTCCTGCGGACTGATGTAGAAGTTTATTGTAAGAAAGGTTTATATTAACCATTTGCAAGGGAAACACCATTTCATTCAATAAGAGGGGTGGGTACAAAGTCCTAACGCCTTGATTCAGTTTAGTGAGACTTCGTGACCTTCACTTCCGGCAAAGGTAGAAAGGAGGAGACAAGGAAGGGTGATGAAGGAGAATCTCAGCAAGAAATGGCATTACAGGCATGCAAAACTACACCCCGCTGGCTGTTGGGGTCGTCATGCATGGAAAAGGAAGCCATGATGCCTAAGAACAGTTTATTTTAAGCAGACGGAGAATCATTTACATTAATTTTAACAGGATTTTGATTGGTTTAACTATATAGGGGGAAAATTGGGACTGGACAAAGGTTTATCTGAAAAGAGATTTTATACTCAGTCACTAAAAGTGTGCTCAATAAGAATAGTAAATGGCCATCTGCTTTCTAATACCTCCAGGCCATGCCTATGACTTAAAATAATCCTATGGGGTTTTTTTCTTTACCATTTTCATTGTTGTTGAAACAAAGAGAGTTCTTCTAGGCATGTAATTAAGTTTTCTGAGATGGTTGTTAAAGAGCTGAAAAGTGTTGATCTTGTCTTTACTTCTTGAATTTCTCTGATGGACCATGCCTTTTGGGTTGATCTGTCTCAGTTTTAATCTTTTTGATCTCCTCTCAATGGATTCTTGATTGCTTTGTCTCCCTTGATCCTCATGGATCTGTGTCCATTTCATGAAAATGATTTTCTGGGAGGCAATTTGTGATAAATATTAACAAGTTTGTATTTTCCTTAGATTTTCTATCGCTGTTTTCTATTGTCCAAGCTATTAGCTGAGGAGGAAGATTTCATGTTAAATTCGAAGAGGTTGAATTTGCTTTTCCCCCTTTTACTTTAATATCCATACATTTGATAACATCCTATATTATGCATTCCTTGCTTTTTGTATTAAGGAAAGTATACATTGTGATTAATTTTTCAAATCACTCTTGATTCCCCATGTGGATCCGGGGCTCTTCAAGAGGATGTGGAATAGAAGGATCACTGCCTGTACTCCTCATGCATGTTGCAAAAAGGGAGCTACAGGTTGAGTGAGAGCTTTTCCCCTAACTTGTCTTCATCTTTCAGGCTCTCTTGTGTACCCTCAGAAGGGAGCGTTTTCTGGGAGAGGGAAGGAGCATTATTCAGTGGTTATCTCCCATTTTTGTGCGTTGCATGACTCTAAATTTTAACACTTTCAGGCTCACTCCCTATTTTGGATGGACCAAATACCTTTGTACACAAAGGTCGGTAGAAAATCCTGGATGGTTATTGCTGTGCAGTTTGGGAGTTGATGACCGTCCTTAGTTGTTTTTTAGAGAGATGATTCATTTTCTTTTGTCTGTAAATCTTTTAGTTACCTTATACTGGTCTGGTGGCCCGGTAGCTCAGTTTGTAGAGCGGCTGACTGTCATGCAAGATGGCCCGAGTTCGAATCCAGCTGACAGTGGATTTTTTTTCTGGGCCCCCTGTCGACCCTGCAGTATAAATGGGTAGCTAGGTCTTTCTAGACTTGGCGAGAGCAAAGGCCGCGTGGAAAGCAATGGCAAACTACCACATTATGCCGTATGCCTAGTATAATTAGGGCTCTCCCCTAATTTCCCTATACCCGGTCATGGGTATGGGACTAACTTTACTTTTTTGTACTGTTCTAGATTATAAGTGCCATTTATTAATATTATGCTTCTTGTTTGTTTGAAACACCTTTCCTTTTTGAGAATCTTCTTTTTCTCATCATTTCTGCTCTTTCTCTTACTGTTAACTAACATTTCCTCTTTACTGTTGGCACTGAGATGACCTTTGTAGTCGAAAAGAACCCTGTAACCCCTTTTGCTCTTTTGTTTGTTCATTTATTAAACAAATAAACCATCATCTTGATAACACGCATTATCAAAGAGCTGGTATGCATAACATGTCTTTCAAGAGAACAAAAAGTGGGGAAAAGCTCTGTTTCTCTAAGTCTCCACGGTTTAAACAGAAATTTAACCTTATAAATTAATTGTTAATCAAACTTTGTACTGACAAAAAAAATCCACAATTCACCTCTATGCTTTAGTAAACTCTCTGAGAAAGAATTAGACAAAACATACTTATTGACAAAATAGCCATGCTGGAAATGTTTTTGATTTTTTTCTTTATTCATAATTCTATAGTCACCAATATGATCCCATAAAATATTAATATGTTGACGTATATGAGAATTCTCTTGAAAACGGAATTGGAGAGCTCAAAAATTCAAATGACGTTTAAATGTTGAAGAGCTTCAGGAGATACTACATAAATGACCACATTACCACCATCTTTCCTCAATATTTTTTCATGGTAGGAACACACTTTGTACTCTTTAACCCCATTTGAGTTGTCATGTAAAATCTTGAAACTTTCCCCATGGTCAGTCCTGTCAATCTCCCAGAGATCTCTTTCATCACGAGGGGAAGGAGGAGGGCAGTTGTCCCCTACAAAATGGCTGCTTGTATGGCCTCTTAGCTCTTCTCTTATTGTAGAGTGATGGTAAAGATTATTTCCCAAAGCATAGCAGTCTAGCAACTGTTCACTCTCGATAGCTAGATCAAAGTTTGAAGGTAAGTAAGAAAATTTCCGCGGATGGGGAATTGTGTAGGGTGGAACTCCTTCAATGCATAAGCCTTTCCTGGGCAGAAAAATTGAAAAGTTTCTTCTAAAAAATGGGCATACTGAGTCAGTTAAGAATAATATGAATACAAGAAGAAAACATTTGTCTTCATACTTAATTCCAATTTGAGATTAAAATTTCCTCATTTGTTATATTTGAATACTTTGATAATCAAGTAGACTTGTGATGCATATCAACTATTTTGTGCACTATTTATTTTTGAAACATTTTTGTATTCTTTTTATTCATTTCAAGGAGATGATGTTAGACTATAGAAATTGATTTCTTTAATTGAGCTTTAAGGAGGCAAACTAAAAAACAAACAAAACAAAAAAATGCCACTAGGGAAGTACAGTATACATTTCTGACAAACAAATATGATAATTTGAAACTTTTTGTTGGATATAATTCAGATCAATATAATTATGTGGTAGATTAAAATATTTCACCTGAAGTGGTGAAGGAAAAAAACCAAAGCAAAATAAGTCTTAAAGAGACTTTTCAGCTTTTGTAATAGGTATACCTTTGTAATAAACATTCAAGAACTGGAAAAAAAAAAGTTCTATTTTAGTCAGTATACATATGGATATCAAGAATTTGTACTTACCTTATTACTGATAACATTATTGCTTTCAAGCATTAGCAGGTGTAAAATGCAGCAACATACATTTCTACTACAGAAGGAACACAGATTAGATGTTTAGATTGAATATGAAAACTAATAATTAATGTAAACAATGTAACTTTATTTATTTCAAATCATGAAGAAGTTTGGCTAAAACAGGTACACTTGACTAAAATTTGTGGAATGAATCATATAAAGGTTTTGATGGTTTTATAAATTGTTTCTTATCTTATTCCCATGCCTTGGTGATTAATTTTTAAGTCTTTGCTGTACAGCTATGAGTCATGAAACATGTAGAAGAATGGCCAGGTATGAGCTGACAAAAGAAAATTATTTGGTTTGTAGAAAGTGCTTGAATAGACATGTAGTGTATAGAGAAAAGGGACTCTATAATATCTCCATAGGGATAAAAAAAAAAGAAAATTTTAACCAAAGAAAACAAACTTACACCGAGCACATTAACCTTATAATTTCAATACTTCACAATCAAATGCAACCTAAATGTTATTTCCTCATTACTCTTCAAATTGACATACAAGATAAAATTCTGTCCATGGACCAGACTATGAAACATATATGAGGCCAATATTGCTATTTATTTATTCACACAAAGTCGTCAGACAGAATTTAGTCTGTACTGAGATTCCTTCATTAGGATTTCATGGTTAATAATATTTTTTATCCTCCATCAGTGGTAGATGTCAGCTTATTCAAGAATCAATCAGAATATGCGCCAACTCTTCTTAAGTTTTTGACTGCCAAAGGTTCTGTTACATGCAAAACTTGCACAGGGGACTGCCGAGTTTATCAATCATCTCTGTCAGAACTCGACAATTAACTGACAAAAAAGTCACAAAACCGGATTTCTCCAACAGCCAGCAATAGCCTGAATTGCACCCAGACCTTTTGGCTCTCGTGGTGTCTGCCATACCATAGACCCCATCTCTCCACACCAATACAAATTAAAAAATAATTTGAATCTTCACATTTAAAGACACTATATATCCTTGAACTGGTAGAGACTGAATGGGTTACAAAAAGGGTACCCACTCAGTATGAGAGTTTTGAACACAGTAGAGGTTATTTAAAATGACTTTCACAATGCTAGCTACGTTTTGAGACCCTGCCACAAGCCTGTCCTCTTAACAAATGAAATAAATTTTAAAATAAAGTCCCACAAATAGATCCCTCTTCAAATTTTCCCATAAGAAATTTGTATAGAGGGACAAACTATCAAAAAAAGCTTTTTATCAAACTATATGACTGCTGGATCAAAATGATTTGTGCATGTGAAGGATATCAATTAAAAACATGACACAAGTAAATGAGTCAAACAATTTGCTTCCCATGAAAAAAAGCAATCTTTTTGGGAAAACAATGCTTTACAAAATAAATGGAAGACTTTAGGAAGTGTAAAAGATTGGTTTTTAATTTATGTTAATAATGCAGTCTGGGAGAATTTCTACCAATTTAAAAAACTTCATTTTATCAGAAGGTGCGTTTTTTAAGCAAAATTTTCACATTCAAGTGAATACGTATCCCTGAGTAGAGCGAAACCAGAACAACAACATGGGTATGTGTCTGAGACTGCTCTTGTGCAGTATAATGGCTGTATAATAAACAGTTCAGGAATATTTTAGGATTCTTGTGAAGTGAGGCGGGGCAACATCAAGAGAAGAGAAAAATGGCCTCAAAATTTTGCTTTGCTTTTTCGTCTTTCTACAAGAAAGGAATAACTATCTATAATCACGCTGATCGGGCATTATGTCCTCAGATTCTAGAAAGACAAATTTAAAAAAAACCCAAAACAAAAACATATTGGGCTGTGAACTAAGTTGTGATGCTGTCACAAGAATAGCCAAACCCTGCTCAACTTTTGCTCAAAAAAAGAGATTTGGGGTGGGCCGAAGTGTTATGCTTCTCTCTTTATGAAAGGGGATGATAAAGGGCATTTCAAATCCATTTTATTGACACTTATACTGCTAAATTTGGCTCATCCCTCCATTTTCATGACACATTAGACAAAAGTGGATTTTTACCATTTTCCTGGTCTTTTAAAAAGGTTTATGGTTTGTTTGTTTTTTTTTTAAATTTCAGATAGGAGATAGATATAAAGAATCACGACAAACATAATATAGATCACCATCACCAAGGCATAGGTTAAGACATTCAAATTAGTCATGGTTATGGAAGCAATTTTGATTTTCAATAAATTCATGATTGATAGTTATACTTGAGTAAAAGATTCAAGTGTTAAAAATATATATATACAGTGAAGATTCTAGTAATATCATGTTGCTTTTGGTAAAACTTAATAAGTTTGCTTAAAAAAAAAGTACTTTGAAGTATCATAAACGAGTCAATGGTAAAATGCATTGAGAGATGGATTACAGTAAAATTGTTCGCTATTATTCTCAACGTTAAAAAAAACACTACAAATAAATACATTTGAGATAATGATTAAAACAAGTGATAATGACAGACACAATCTATTTTAAAATCTAGTAAATAATTGTTATCAACATAAGCATATAAAGCTTTCCTAAAATGCAACAATAAAATTTGACATTTTTAATGTTGAAAGACAGCAGATTAAAGCTATTATCAATATTATCACCGTAATTATAACAATGTTTATCATGTGCATCAAATTCAATTTCATATGTAAGCCATATATGAACTAATAAATTATGCATTTCAAGTAAAGCCAATGTTGAAGAGGTCAATTTTAATTAGACAAAACTAAAACATCTTATTTGAAAATTGAATGATATGAAAGAAAAAGGAGGTTGATTATCCACAGATGAACAGGGAGAGATTTGCCTGATTCATCTGAATTGTTGATGATTGGTTTCCAGCTTGTTTTTGTTGAGTGGATGAGGGCTTTTGAATAGATTTTTTTTTTATTTTGAGGGAGATTTTTTTACGACACTTTTGGATAAAAAAGTCCTAATTCTTTTTATATATACTTTCTTTCTTTGCAATGCCACTGTGTGCAGCCTTGACACATCTCTCTTCCAATGCTTATAGATGAGGGTATTACCCACTCTCAATTCCACATAATATAATTTCTACCCTACTTAATAATCTCTCTCTTCAGAATCCTGCCTTTCTGTGCCCCATTTTTCACTGATTAAGAAAGGCCTTGCTTAAGGCTTATTGTGAATATTTCCATGCTGTATCATACCTACACAGAACACAAGGTCTAGCTTAAGGCTGAAATATGCTAAAGTGGAAAATTATTGTTCTACATTTTACACAGTTTTTTGCCTTTGAGTGAGGAATTTTGTAATTGATATGTGATCTTAAAAAAATTGAAAGATCGACTTAAATTGTGGATTTTAGTTACTGTTTTTAATATCTGCATCACCAGGGGGTGGGACCAAGCAAAAAAATTAACTACTGTGACTTTGAGTTATCCAGTGTTGATGGAGTATATCATTTCAGTTTCTGCGTAATTGACTAAAGTTTGAGTCAGTCATAATTAATAAATTAATTTCAGCCTCCAAGGAGGACTTCTCTTCATTAAGGAACATTAAATTTGAAAGGTACATTAGGAATTGTCTGCAAAAGTATGTACCTTTATGAAAGCTGAATTGACATCATAATATATATATGGGTCCTTTGAAAACAAACAACAGT
Source organism: Goniobranchus geometricus (assembly GCA_028565895.1). Taxonomy (NCBI): domain Eukaryota; kingdom Metazoa; phylum Mollusca; class Gastropoda; order Nudibranchia; family Chromodorididae; genus Goniobranchus; species Goniobranchus geometricus. The sequence goes on along the minus strand of JAOWAY010196379.1, from coordinate 1,067 downwards.
TCATTATTTATTTTGATAGTGGTTTTTTTAAATTTTCTTTAATTTAAAAAAATGTCACTGTCATTTGCTTTCATTTTAGAAAATATTATGACAATACTACATCCTCAAATTTATCTAATGTATATGAATGATTCCCTTTTGAGATTGAATATTGAAACCCTTAAATTCATCTGACATTTTGTCTATGTGTCTGTGTGGCTGAAATATCATTGGAATTTACAAAATGGAAAAATGCTTCTTTTTTATTTACTTTAATTTAAAAAATGTCACTATCATTTTCTTTCCTTTTAGAAAAAATGAGGACAATACTACATCCTCAAATTTATCTAATGTATATGAATGATTCCCTTTTGACATTGAATAATCTAATTCTTTAAACCCTTAAATTTATCTTAAATTTTGTCTATGTGTCTGTGTGGCTGAAATATCATTGGAATTTACAAAATGGAAAATTGCTTCTCAGAATTTCACATGCTTTGCGATGCATAATTTCATCATTGCAATGCTTTTCACTTTTGGACCAAATTCTTCTTTGTTTTTTTTCTTTTTTTTTTTATTTTTTTTTTTTTTTTGTCTTTTTGTTTTCAGGTGGGTGTTTTCTGTTTTGTATTTGTTGGTTGTTTTTGTTTTGTTTTTGTTATACGGTGTGTTTCTTTGTTGTTGTTTTGTTTGTCTGTTTTTCTGTCCCGGGTCCTTGCTTCTTGTTGGGGATTCCTTTGTCGGCGGGGGGTGGTGAATTTGATTTTCGGTTTGTTTTTTTTTCTGTTGTTAATTTGTTTAGGTTCTTTAGGCGGTTAGTTTGGGGAGGCTTTTGTGTGTTTGTTGGGTTTTTTTCTTGTTTTGTGTTTTAATTGTTTGTTTATGTTGTTTTTTCGTGGGGTTTTTTTTTGTTGTTTTTTTTTTGTTGTTGTTTTTTTTTGTTTTGTTTGTTGTTGTTTTTTTTTTGTTGTTTTTGTTTGATTGGATTTTGGATTTTTTGTTTTGTTTTTTCTATTCTTGTTTTTTTGGGGTGGTGGTTTGTTTTGTTTGGTTTTGTTTGTTTTTGGGGTTGTTGTTTTGGGGGGGGA
>JAOWAY010196268.1:0-10180 GCA_028565895.1 Goniobranchus geometricus | reverse complement strand
TCTTCTTCTTCTTCTTCTTCTTCTTCTTCTTCTTCTTCTTCTTCTTCTTCTTCTTCTTCTTCTTCTTCTTCCACAGTTATACTCGTGGCATATCTGTCTCCTTTGTGTTCTACCTTAACAAATTATATTATATAATGCTAAATAATTGTTGAAATCAGTTTGTTAAATCGTTCACAGTAAACACTCTTGAATATGATTTTAGGCGACAAAAAGAGGCCTTGACGAAAATTTCTCTTTTTTTAAGTAAAGTGACAGAAGGATCAGGGGTCGAATGAAATCGTGTGACCCCGATTATATTAATTTGTCATAATGGCTGCATTCGGAATTCTCTGCTCATAGCTTGTTACCCCTTGCCGAGTCTTTTCTTCCAGGTAGATAATAAGGATATTCGGATCTCCCCGATTGTCAATTGATCTTAATTTGAGTATTCTCAGTTAAATTCTATCTAATGGAAAGCTTTTCATCGATTAAGATAGACTTTTAACTTTATAAGAAGCTCCAAACGGCATAATTTGTTAAATGTAAATCAGGAGATTGGGATGGTCAGTCTTTTTCACCTTTTGTTAAATATGGAACGTTTTTAGGGAGATATAATTCTCATTGCTTTTGTGACAGGATACTCCGTCTTGTTTCAAATTATTTACTTTTTTTAATAGGAATCTATATTATCGATATTACGTTTAGTCTTCAAAGCACTTCTATGTACGTTGTTCTGTCGGCTGCAATTTACTGAATGCACAACTAGATTACCGAAAAGAAGAAATTGATTTTTGTGACGCTCAATTGTTTTGCGAAAAAATGCTTACTGAATTTGTAGTGCAGTGTGCAACAATTTTGATAAAATTTATTGGCCAAATCGATTATTTTGAAAATGTTCATCGCTTTTTAAAAACATTCTTTACATCTTGTGTCCCAAAATTGCCCAAAGATTGACATACTGCTATTATGTGGACACTTTTTCCAAATCCTCTACATGGTTATGTTTTGTGTGTGTTTTTTGTTGTGTTTTTTGATGTTGGGTTTTTTTTGTTGTTTTTTTTTTTGTTGTTGCTTTATTTGGGTTGTTTTTTACTATGTTTTTACCATGACTGGATGCAAGCACTTTTGTCCACCTAATAAAATTTTTAGTTTAAAATTGTTCTTATGTATTACTACTGTACTCTGAATCTCAGTAGATAATTTTAAAAAAAATTGCTATGAATCATAAATGCTGAAAAAAGGTTGCTGACTTGCATCAACCTTTGCCCTTTTTGTTTAGGGCACATGGGGCAACCAAATTTAAAACTAGGTCTATTGCAATATTTGAAAAATTTACTGATAATCAAAGATGTACTACTGATAATATTGTTCAATTTATGAGGAAAAAAAGTTCCTTTCTTTTATGTCCTTCAAAAATAATCCCTTTTCACACAGCCATTCCATTTTTCTCAACAAACAGACATTGAAAAATTCAGTATTGTTGTGACAACCAATTCTTATGTCATAAAGCAACATCCAAGTGAATCTATTGTCTACTGAAACCAAAAACAGCTGGGTAGCTTGTCAAACAGATTAGGGATTTCCTTCTTGACAATCTGTTTTTAGACTTCTAAATCAACGCCTTTGATCTAAACATGGATTAACATCTGACTGTAAAATCATAATACAAATGAAGCAGAGACAATGGTTTCTTTTGATTAAATATGGCAGTCACAGAGTGCAGATTTGTTAGTCATAGCGCAGCTAAGCTCATGGTGCTCTTCAATGACACTTTCTTCTCCTGACACAGAAGATGCACAGCAGTATCAAAAGCCCTCTAGGCATTTTCTGTACAAGAACAATGGTGTCTCTACAGCTAGATATTCACACTTGAGTCAAGTTGGGCATGTGGGAAATGTGACACCAGGCCACAAACACAGATTATCATCCTGGTAAATATTGCTTGACTTCACTCATATTTAGCTGTTCTGCCACTTGTCTTAAAAATAGCAAAATTGTCAGAGAGATGTATTATAATGAATAAAGGTAGAATTGTAAACCTTATAAAGGCATGTACTTAAGCCTTTCTTGGATCTAAAAGATAATCAAAAGAAAAAACTAAATTATGAGCACAAAAGGGACACAAATATAACGTAATGTTTCTTGATTTACTACATGAAGAAAGCACGATGGAATAGGTCAATTTGTTAAGAAAATAGTTTTGAAAAAAAAAGTTTGGGTTAGTTTACAGTATATTTGAGGCTTGAGACCAGTCTGGCCCTTGTATCATCTGTTTGTATAACCAAAACTCAAGAAAAGTGAGAAAATTAAAAACCATATGAATTTGGCTTTAACAGGAAATTATTGCTTACCTGTTGTCAAAATTCCTATGTCCTCTGGAAAGTGAATAATTCCATAAGGATGCTCATTTTCCTCAATCGTGACATCAATGGAATTTGGCTCACCAATCTGAGATGGTGGATCTCCACTTGGTATAAGTTCAAGCGTAAAATTCTCTCTCAGCTTTGTTTAGGAAAAAAAATAGAAACATTAGCATCAATTCTTTAAATTTTTTAAACGCTCCTATATGAAATAGTTTTGAAAAAAGATAAAATACTGTGATTGGCATTTTCATATTGTATCATTACAAATCTCAGAGAAAATTAAAATAAACAAATTTAACATCATCATTATCTTCCTTAAGAAAATCACCTCTGGTATGCCATCTGATTTTGGTAAAATGGTTGCTCTTTTTTCTGTTTCACCAGGTAAAAATTTCAGAATATTTGTTGAGCCAAAAAAGTCATTCGCTCCATTTGGTGTTAGAGTATACTGAACAGTTCTCTCCACTAAGTTTCCACCAGTACGTTCCACAATCACTTCAAGAGGTGTGGTTCCTTCCTGCAAGAGCATTTGTAAGAAGAAAAATCTGGTAAATGCAATGGCTCCTTAAGGTTTTGATGCACATAACAATGGCTACAATATTACATCATGTTCATGACCAAAAGGGCATATATGTTTCATGGTAATCACCCTACACTAAAATCTTCACCTGGAACATTATGGGATAAAAGGGCAACATTGTAACATATACCAAAATTATGATAAAGTAACAATCATTTTAAATATCTATAATTCAAGAAAATTTCAATGAATATTTATATGCCATCATAATTCTAGATAATAAACAGGCACAAAAAGCAGAAAAAGATTATTTGCTACAAGTAAAACACACAACCCACTGTTAAAATGTATGTTGTATCCATGAGGGGTGAAAACCTCATAATGCCACCAGGGTTATCATTAGCTTTAATGATGATCATGATTTCAGTAGAACCAGGTCGAAGTCTCTGGCTGCTGGTTGGCTCTATTCTATCTAAAGAAATCTGAATCCGTTCATCCACTTCTGGAATGTCATCTGCCCTGATACCAACCACAAGAGAAGTCTCTCCAATACCTGGAGAAAATAGCAAGGATTAATAAATGTGGAAAACAGAAGTTGCGATCAGACTTACACTGGTATGCTTAAGACTTAATAATAACAAGTAAAAAATTTCCTTCAGTATCTTTAAGGTAATGGAAATATGTATGCAAAATCAGTGAAAATATGTTTGCAAGAAGAAATAAAAGTAGCTAATCTAGATTCTCTGTTATGTGAAAAAAATATCATTTTAAGAAGCCCAAGATTCAAAAGATGCCCCATTCCAGTCATAAACATTCTTAATGAGATAAATACCATAATACCTGAATTAAGCCTCAAAGTTCCCTCCAAGGATACAACATCATCAGCTGTAACACTATCTCCCGAAATTGACCAATGTATTGTAGCATCTCCACTGAGGCCTTCACGGGTTACAAGTAAGGAAATCTAGAGGTAGATATGAAAATTTGAACTGATAACTATTTCTCACATACTGCTTTATGACAGACATACTACTAAATATATCATATCATATCAGTAGTAAGAAGCAAAATTGTCCTCTGTAAATGATTCTCCAGAAGCTTATGCCCATAAAATAATAACTAGTGTAATATTCTATTTATCAGACATGGGATGAATTATTACAAGAGAATAAATCATTAGCCAAACCTCTTCATTGCCAGACTCTGGTTCCTCTATTTCTATGGTGCTGACATTAAAGAATCCTGTTTCACCATTTGCTTCTACTTCTGAGACCTCAACTGAGATTGCCCCTCTTGGACCAATTTTTGGACTGTTGAATGCCCCAAATGGAAGTTCTGCGAAAAGAAGAAAAAAGGAATTAAAAAATAAACCATAACATTAGGTGAAACTAGTGCTATACTTTGTTAAAATTGCTTGAAGACAAGTCCATAACAGCATTTATGGGGATGTGCAAAACATAAAGTTTATTTCTGGTAAATATTGTCTCAGGAGTTATTCAGCTTCCTATCTTTCATTGACCAAACTTGTTGAAAATTTATTTGTCAAATACATTGTAAGAAGACGAGTTAGATTCTGCCTTTTTATTTTGGTTGATTACAAATATTCAAGTGCCAGACAGTGGCTCAGTGTCAAAATGAAATAAAAACAAGCCTCTTTATCACCTTGGGAAGATTCTTGTAAGATTTTACATATGAGATTGAAATGAAAATAATTACATGATTTTATGTTTTCCTCGTGATTCATAATCTTTTGCAATGAAACTCTTTTTATACATTTATTTCTCACCTTTTAAGTGTGACAAATTATGCCAAGGCAACATATTTGAGAGCTCTAACCAATGTAATACGAACATGCTGGCACATTTCTTGGTGCTTAATTAACAGCACCATATCTTATAAACCCATTCATATCAAAACCTGAAATTTAAATGACTCCAATTTTTTTCCATAAAAAATAACCTTGTTGAAATAATTTTCTCAAGTCAAACTTTGCTATATAACCTGATCTTTATCACTACCCACGTATTGAGACAGCAAAATCAAAACCAAATCTCAACTGATCTGTTGATTGCCACGCAAATGTAAGCATTCCCATACCTTATGAGCGATTAAGATGACACAGTGGGATTATAAAATGAAGAATTTGATATGTTCGTTTCCTTATCCACTTATCAGTTTGTTTTGAAAATATTGGTTTACATAAGGTTTCATCAATAATTACACCTCATAGATTAAACAGCTGAATGTGCTGGAAGTCAGCAATTCATCACTCTCTTAACAAGATATGGTCATATTGGCACAGTGGGTAGTGCATTGGGCTCACAACCAAATGGTCATGAGTTCCATTCCCTTTAAGAGCGTAGTGATTTAAACCTTGGGAAGGTTATAATTGCCTCCATTTTGCTGCATTGTTGCAAAGGCTGATGCTTGACTTTTGCTTAAAAAGCCAAAGGACACATTTCCCTTCTGGGATGAATGTGGGTGTGGGTTTTTTTTAATCATGTCAAGACAAAGGGAGAAAGTGATATTGATTACATCAAAAGTCTCCATGCCTTACCAGTTAAAATATCAATTCCTGTTATAGTTGCAATAAATTCTCCATTAACCACTAAAAATGTTGCTGGAAGAAGCTCAAATTCCACTAAGACAGGATCCTTTTGTGCCTCCATCACAAAAGATGCTTCAGGTGCCTCAAAAACATCATCTGTTTTTAAAAAGAATAAGATTTTGAAAACTGTAAATTCGTTCTTTTATTAAGATCCATTCAAAATTTAAAAAAAAAAAAACAATCTAAAATAATTTTAAGTCAGTAGTTTAAGCAGGTTAGCAAAGTATTCAAAATTGTTATACATCTTGCAATTTCCAGAATAGAAGCATGACATCACCTTGCAAATCAGGGGAAAAAGAAAAGCCGCAGTAGCAATTTGGTGAACAAAAGTAATTGTATTTCAGAGGATTCAATTTTTAACAATGGTAGTAAATGCGTAGAATTTTCTGAAGATTTTAGGAGCCAATGGATGGTTTTCCTAAATCAAATAATAATAAATGATGCAGTTTGGGGGATAAAAGTAGATAATGATTCAGAAGATTTCATTGTTATGGTGAAAGTTATATTTTACAGCTGGACAACTTCTTAACATTGCAGTAACCATGGAGGGTTTGTCTGAGAGAAATACATATACTTGCGAAATATACATTAAATGGCAAATGAAAGAGATCTGAGGCTCAAAATTGTTTTCTTTATCATTTCTCATGATAATGGGGTTGATGACTTACTCTCGTCAATTGCATGGGTTCCATCATCATATGTTACACTGATGTTGACTCGCAAATCTTCTAATTTCCCCCCTGTTCTCGTCAAAGAAAGGCGAAGAAGTCGGGGGTTTTGATTCTAAAAGGAATGAAGCATATTCAACTCATCATGTTAAAATGACTTTCTTTACTATCATTTAGAAATTCAATATGAATACACGAAAGTTGTAAGTACCAAAAAGCTGATAATTTTGTGAACGTACTGATTGTCCTCTTCAGTTTTATTAATACCATACTTACACACACTCACACATAAATAATCATTGCTTAACTTCCACTCTGAACACAACTGTAGTAATGCCATCCCTAACCCCTCTCATTGCAAAAATATTTCGTTCACATGACGATTAAAATTATGAACCAAGAAAGCACTTTGGATTCACTTTGAAGTGCAAGTGATTCAAATACCCAATGAACACTTTATCCTATAAGTCTTATGAAAAACATATGTATTCAAGGAGGATGAGAGGGTTGCTACTTACTGTGACAATGCTGTGGTCGAAGTCAGGTCCAAATTCCACTGTGCCATAAACATTATCACTATCCTCTAATAAAAGCTTTGCCTCACTAATACCTTCAACCTTAGCATCTCCTGTAACTGAGGAGGTCTGCAAATGAATGGTGAACATTTCTGCTTCTTCGGGTAAGGTGTCTTGAACAACTGTCAAATCAATGAAGTCCTCATTCTTTCCGTCCTCAAAAGTTAAAATTCCTTGTTGGATAAAAGCATAGTCTAGGTGTGACTTTTGACTAAATAACATTTTTAAAAAGTTCCATACATAACATTCAACATAATTGAAAATCAACTTAATCCTAAGTGATTTCTGAAAATCTGAAAAATATTTTTTGCATCTTCTGACTTAATTTGGTACCAATTAATCTGAAATTTAATTATCATCAGGGTATTTGCCACGGATTAGAGACACCCATTCACTTCTATTCTTCAGGATTCTTTCCGACTGATGAATGGTGCATCCATTTCTCTCCTTTCTCTTTACTAGTCTCTGCCTTCATGGTACAAAAATGTTCTTAGACTGAACATTTTGGTTTGGTTATTATTTCCAGATGTGAAAAATGTAAAATTCAACTGTTGTTACTGAGTAATAAAAAATGTAAATTCCTCTTTGTTTCAGTTCTAACTTTCGTCAGGGATGCTTCTTGATTGCTTTTTACACATCAGATGAATGCCTTGAATATTGATGCACTATTCTGTAAAGATTTAGAATTCAATTGTCTAAATTGTGGCTTTGCAGAAATATCTATATCAATAGCTTCTACATTGATAGCTATTTAGTAAGTTATTTTGTAGGTCAAAACGTCATTTTAAAAATCATAGGTTATGTCAGTGACAATGCTGCTTTGCAATATTCATGTGCTGCCATACATGAGCCATATGTTATACCACAAATTGAATGACTCATTCTGTCACGGTATAATAAAAATGGCAGAGTGTTACTGTTGAGTAATAGGAAATCAGTGAAATACATAAAACTACTTGACCATAAAGATGGGACAGGAGACTTGCTATTTTGGGTCTCATCCTTTGTCGGTCAGCACAAAAAGATATGCAATTAAAAAGTATTAGGTGGCTTTAAAAGCTGAAATAAAATTAAATATTCATCAATAAATAAAGTAAAGACGGATCAGGGATGTGATTACGAAAAGCTAGATTTCATTAAAATGAAGCCAAGGCATTTAGCAAAATGGCCATCTAGCTTTTTGTAATCACATTTCCGCTGTGTCTTTACTTTAGTAATTGATTTGGTTTTTTATTTCGGCTTTTAAAGCCACCTAATACATCTTTGCTTCCGGTCCAATTTTGTTTTCTTCTTCTTGAGGAATAAGCTAGGTTTTTCCACCATTCATGTTAATGTAATCATTCAGTCTGCTAGCTGTTTGTACTGGTTGACAAAGGGTGAGACCCAAAACGTTGCATCTCCTGTGCAGTATTTATAGTTGAGAAGTTTAATTTTATGAATTTCCTTGATTTCTGGTCACAGTATACTGATACCGGGCTGACCAGTCTTAGAACTGCAAGACGCTTTCTAATTTGCCAATTTTAAAGTTTTACATAAGACTTTGCAGTTCTGAGGCAGATGCTCTATGATCAGGCCATTTGACATGTTTTTCATTGATACAATGATGAAACCGTAGCTGGTAAATTAATACAAGCTGCAATAATGTATGAGGTATAATGTTTAACAAGTAGTGATAAACTAACTCAAATTATTGGAACACCAAGGCTTTGATCAATACCCATGCTGACCAAGAATTTTTCAAGATAAATTTTTCCTTTTAATACTGTTACTAAATACTTTATCACATCTTTAGTACCCCTTAGAAGTTTTTTCTTATGAGGAACTGATTTTAACATCATGCATGATAAAATAAACATTTCATTTCTTTGAAATCCTGGCCCAAGACCAGAGAACAGAAAATTGTTTTGATAAGGTAGGCTCAGTGCACAGAATACAAAACAAAAAAAAAAAGCCACCCAAAACCCAGTATGCTACAAGGTTACAGGTAACACATCACATTGATACAATCACTAGGTCAGGAGCACAAATCTGGTAACAATCTTCTTGAAATTCGTTTAGCTTTCCTCTTTTACAAAGTCTGATGGAAGCAAATGACAATCAACAATGTTCCAAAATAAAAGCTGAATTGGCAGGTATCTCTTCTGAGATGAATTTGAATGCTTTGCTGCACCTGACGGATTGATTTCTCTGATTTTGTAGGAAGTGCATTATGATATTAAACAGCTCTCTTAGTTTCTATGCTCTTGGTCGCTTTACAAGCACCCCATGAACATTAGTTGAAACCAACTTGATGAGGTTCAAGTCAGGGGAATCTTGGAGCCATTCAAGAGTATCAGGATGTTGGGAAGCATGATGGGGGCATTAGCTTACAATAGAGAGATGATCAATGACTGGAAATTTTCCTTACATCAAATTCACCGTGTCGACCTAAATGTCCGCACAATGCTCTTCTTGAACAGTTAAAATAGTTTGCAACATCCAGCCTCCAGGAACCGAAAAGCTAAGTTCTTTAATGTTCATCCAAGGCATCTTATCAATGAAAGGTATTAAAGAAGTGAAATGTATGGAGATTGAGCAAGGGTTATTTCTAGCAGACAAATATTGTTTATGAGTTTGTTGAAATGAAGAAAATTCTATTTCAGTCTATTTATATGATGTTATATGCATTTGCTTAAATACTTTCTAGCTTGGTGCAAGTTTTTGGTATTTTGCCTACCAGATCCTGGTCCTATGTCATCACTAACAGGACTAGATCCTCTGTCTCGGGTTATTCTCCATTCAACAGTCACTTCGCCATGAGTTCCCTCAAACCGTTTGACTGTATATCTTACTTTCGTGTAAGAGTCTTCATTAACTTGTTTTGAAGGAATGTCTCCATCATCCCCAGGTAAAAAGCTAAGAATTCCATTTGGGTTGTCATTGGCATTAATGAAGATTGATGCAATATCCGGAACTATGAGCACAGCATCTCCCTGAAATTAGAGGGAAAAAATTGAAAAATTTCTTCCCATTCTTAATTCTTCTTCACCTTATGTTAGGTATAAAGGCCCAGTTCAATACTTAAGGTCGAATTTGGGAATGATATCAAAAGTGATTTATCATTTGAAAAACAAAGAACCAATGCAGACCTTCAGAACAAGGCATTTTCCGTTCAAAGGTCATATATAGAAAGGACATGACTTGTAATGAATGGTACTGTCAGTCAGAATTAAAAGTAAGCGGAACCAAGGCCAACAGAGAACCTTCAAAACCATAAATAAATGGGTGGGTAAAGGAAAGAAAACATGGCAAGGACTGGAGGCTCATGGCCCCTAATGTCTATAAGAGGACCAGCACCTGGAGAGAGAGATTACTTTAGTGTGCAAATTTTTTGTTATATATACTTGTGTCCATCTGCACCTCTGTCTTTGCATTTTGTGTGTGTGCATGCGTATGTGAGGGAAAGAGAGAGAGAGAGAGAGAGAGAG
>JAOWAY010196157.1:0-10180 GCA_028565895.1 Goniobranchus geometricus | reverse complement strand
ATTATTGTTGTTGTTGTTGTTGTTGTTGTTGTTGTTGTTATCATTAAACAAGCAGCTCTCAGCAATGAAACGACATAATTTTTTGAAAACCCTGGCACCATGCGCGTTTGATGGTAGGGCGTGGCGCTAAGCGGTGCCCCAGTTTGGGGGTTGGGTAGCTTAGCGGGAAATATCTTGTATTATCCATTATCACTTCCGACACATTTCTTGTTTTCTCATATACAGCAGTATAATTATCATCATGTTTCTCATGATTTTCTGAAAGTGTCATTTTCTTGTCTCAGCGCTCTCTTTGCTTCACTGATCGTTGTGATAGCAGACATGTATCGTTGAATCGGTTTGTATGCATGTTTTAATAGCAGTCCATGTAAAAATGCAACTGAAAGTTGGTAGTGTATAAAACATAGTATGTATTGTGTAGCAAATCGATGTCTAAACATTGATTCTTTCATCTTACTTAAATGTAGTCAACTGTATCGATATTGTTTGGTCTTAACTTTCATCAAAGTTTCATGTCTTCGCCTCAGTTGAAATTTCTGTGTCTTTGCTGTGGACGTTTGCCTGGGCATTGCTGACAGGATGCTATTCAATGAAGATGTATGCGATCCAACCATCACAATTTCCGAAGGCAGCGGAAGACATGTATCAGTGAAATATTTGTTTCATTGCACCGCTTTTGGCTTATTTTTAGCCGATTTGGTCAATATAATACACGTGCATAACTCTAACTGAATAATTCTGTTCTGTTTTGTGCACATATTACTTCCCTTTTGGACTGACAGAACTACCGTGCAGTTTACTATCTTATTTCTAAAGCTTCAATTTAGCACGGAAAAGGATTGAACACAATTTTCTAAAAATAAAACAATACCACAGATGAAATAGTAAGACGTGTGGCCGTATTGTACCATTGGAAGAAGAATAACATCAATAAACGAAGGTGACCAAACGAATAGACAGAAAAGACAATGAGAATATTTATATAAACTAACAAATCAATAACAAAAACCAAAATAAGCATCCAACGATAAACAACAACAAAACGATTGAAAGGAAACAAAGACCTCCAAAATCCAAGGAGAAAATAACAAACCAACAAACTATCACATCCCACCTTCTTATTCTTAACTATGATAATGTCACTTTGGTTCCAACTGTGGTTATTGACCATGGTCCAGGTCGGTTTGCAGGACGTGTCTAGATCAAAGGAAGTGCTCTATAATTGCCATAAAAGCATAGGCGAGGCTTGGCAATCTTGTTCGAGCCTAACTGCGGCTTCTCTTACACGATGCAGCATCCAATGTCTCGCCAGAGACTCCTGTTTGGGTTTCAAATTCGAACCAGACGGCTCTACATCTTCCTCTTTCTCCTCTTGCAACCTTTGTGAAGCCGGCGATACAAGAGCTACGACGGTGACTACATTATTCTCCTTAATGTGCATTGGTTATAACCTCGAGGTAGTCCCTACCAATTTGTCCTCAGATTACATCATGGAAATGCCTAATGGTTTGTACAATGGCCAGGTTATTGTCCTGCACGCCAATATAGATAGTCCAAATCCAATGGCTTTTTTCATCCAAGACAGTCTCCAAAGTTCTGCACAGGACCCCAACCCCGAAGTGGATGTGGCTATGACAATATCGTTTGATAAGGATCCCAAAAGGATTGAAATGTACAATTTCGATGCTGAAGCCGGCACTAGACAAGGTCCTATCTTTCACGGCACAACCGCATTGGCCCTTGAAGTTGGTATGGACTTAGATTTTGTCATTTTTGTCAATGAGAAGGTTTTTGACATTTTCTTTGGAGAAACTCTGTATAAGAATTATCCCCGGTCTCAAAGAAAGCCACTCAATGATTTCAAATATCTGAGGATGAAAGGTTTCACAGCCGCACAGACAAAAGTTGAAATTCAGACGACATGATGTTTCACTTTTCCGGGTTCACTGCTTTATGTGAGTTTTTTTGGATATAGTGGCTGTCGAGGTAAAAAGCTGACCGACTTTTAGATAAAAAGAGAAAAATAGGAAGGAAAGGAAGAAACATGGAATGAACTAGATGCCTCAAATAGTCGTCAGTTTTGGGAAGGTCTTCTAGTCAATGACAAAGTCAAAGACCTGTCTGTGGAAAAAGAAAGTCGGACGTCGTGTTGCACGATCTGCAATCCAACAACATTTAATTTGTTCATGTGACAATGTTCTGTTCTGACTGAGCTTTGTTACGCATGTATTGCTGTTATGGATACATGAATTTTACCGGTTGAACAAAATAGGCTGTAACAATCTGTTACTGATTTTTAAAAAATGTAGTGTGTAATGAGCTTTTTACAGAAGGCATTGCGAAGGCTGTTGTCATTTGTAAGGAGCTTAACGTCTTCTTATTTAATTCCAACTTCATTGCATCCCATTGAATCCTAAGATAGACCTTTTGTTCCTACTGTTTCCCCCTTTCTGGTTTTTATTTCGTTTAATCTACACCCAATCTTTTTATTGGTGGTCTCAAGTACATATGTTTATGAAAACCACGCTGTTTGTTATTTGAATTTTGCGTTTGTGTGTATGACTTGTGTGTGTATGCGTGTGCAAGGGCATTTGTATGTCTGTTCTGTGTGCTGTGTATGTGAGTGAATGTGTTATGCCTTTATGTGTCTGTGTTGTGTATTTGTCTTTGTCTGGGTGTGTGTATGTGTGCTTGGCTCTACAGTGTGAGGGTTACTTAATGTGCTTCGATAATATAATTTTTCACTTCACAGTAAGTCGATTTACTATTATTTGAAGATAGAAATAGCATGTATTGAAACAAATCATATACCTAATGCAAGATTTAACACAAACTCCTCTTTATGGAATCTGCATTGTGTAAAATGATGTTTTACTAGAAACAGAGATAGAAAAGGATATTGGTGTAACATTTGATCGTAAGCTTGATTTTGACATTCACATCCAAAAATGTGTTCATAAGGCTACAAAGTGTATTGGTATTATTTTAAGAAGTTTTGAGTATTTGAATGTAAATGTATTCTTAACATTATACAAAGCATTAATAAGGCCTATGCCGGAGTATTGCAATTGTATTTGGGGTCCTCTATTTTAAGAGGCAGTCAATTATAATAGAAAATGTCCAAAGACCTGCTACTAGATTATTACCCATGTTAGAAGAATTTCCATATGAGAAACGTCTGAAATGTCTAGAACTACCTTCCTTAAAGTACAGGAGGATAAAGGGAGATTTGATTCAATTATATATAATAATACAAAAAATAGATAATTTAAAAAACAAACAGTTTTTGTTTTATATTTTGCATGTAAATTTTACTCGGAGTGACAAATTAAGAATATATGTCAGGTATTGTCCTACATCTATAAGACAAAAAGAAAACTCTTTTATATTTAGAACAGTAAAAAGATGGAATGGCCTCAATTTAAGACAAAAATTTCAAGCTCTTTTAATTGTTTCAAGATTGCTGTTGATAGGGAACATTGTAGGTTAAAATATATATAAGATGCATGATGAAAATACCTTTAATAGTTATTTACTAATTTCATTCAGTATTATTTTTATTCATTACATTTACTTCGTGAAACAGGGCATTTAAAAGGGTCCTTAAACCATACATGATATGATATGATACATATATATAATACGCAAGGGTTAAACCCAAAGGTAAAACGTCTATCTTTCTAATTCAACGTATTATCAATAAAAAGACAATTTTTTTTGGTTAATAAACAAATCTTCCCTTTAACACTTCATGCTAAAAAAATGAATATATTTCACTATTTGTTTTTTTTTTTTAACAAAAAAAAATGTAGGTACCACATATTATAACAAAATAAAAGCTGAGGACTGGGCTGGCAATGTATCCCCTGTGTCAGTGTCTGATGGATTCATGGTTGATACGACAGGACCAACTACTGTCAGTACTGTGTATTTGTCAGAGACAGAATTGCTTTCTGTAAGTTTCATCGTATAGTGTGTGTTCTCTCTCTTTTTGTTAATGTTTTTTGTGCTTTCAATTCTAGTTGACACCCAGACCATATTTGATATTCTTTCTTTGTAGCATTATTTAAATTGTGATTATTTAATGAATTCTCAATTTTGGTAAATTTGACAAGGACTATAACTTCCAATAAAAAAAAACATTAACCAGTTCTTATTAAATAGATTCTGATAGGATTGTGCTCGTTTTTCTTGTGAATTTTTCCTTTTCAAATATTCACCTATCTTTCTTTTAGAATCCATCCTTTGAAGTTGACACTTATGTGTGGGACAATCTAACGACTTGCGACTCAAGCTCCCCTTCATCTTGGAGTATTTCTAGTGATGGCTGCTCAAAACTTCAAATGTCTAACAGTCCTGTTGCTTTTCATTTGAGCCAATACCTTTTGATATCAGGGGAGCTAACCCAGACTGTGTCTGTTGGAGTAAGAAACAAATGTTCTTTTTTATGTTGTTATAATGCTGACCAATTTTTTGGTGTCAATATGTATCTTAATGCCAGCAGAGATCATAAAGTTGACAGAGATTTTGCACTTTCTGATACATAAAGTGAAAGTATAATTCAACACAAAGACTGGACTCTCCTCAATTTCTATTATGTAAAACCTCTCATTTCATGCAAAGTCAGCTAAAAGCCTTTTAAAAAAAAGAAGAAGGATGTCTACTACATTCCTTTCACAGAAAACATGCTGAACTGAGCAGATGTAATTATGGCATAGGCGTGCTTACCATGAATGTTTACAACTCATTTAGCCCATTCTGTACCTAATTATCCATCATATAAAGTCGAGTTTGGGCCAACTTGGAACACAAAAAGGCTTTTCATCCACAGCACCTAGGATCACCATGTTTGGTAGATGTGTTTGAAATGCCTTCAAAGGTGAAGGAACGTTTTGGTTTTGTATTTCCATCGGTTTTTTAATTTACTGAAATTTATCATTTGCTCCATCGCACTTTCACTTGACCACTTCATTTCAGCCTCCATTTTTAATTCACTTTTCTTTCAGTTGGAAATAGCAAAGTATTAATGCTTGTGTGACAATAATCATCAGTTTCCTCTTTGGAGAAGTTCTTTAATCTAGTAATGGTAACTTAACTTAACTCACAGTAAAGAAGACTTTTAAGAATTTTTTTCAGATATGTATAAGAAAAAATTTCGTGTAAGGACATGAAAAGTATTGTTTATAGATAATGTTAAAATAGTGTTTTTTTTTATAGGAAAGAGAAAAGGATAGCCTTTCCTCATTATTACTCAATTCACGTATAAATAAAATTGTGAGTCATATGTGTTTCATATTTTGCATGCGTTGAAAAACTTTGTGAGAAACATTTTTTGTTTCATATTTCCAATCAGATTGGAAATTTATACAGGTTCCAGATAAAAGTTGGCTATCCTCAAATTGTGAGCTTCCATCATAAGACCATGGATGGCTACATTAATCTAGGACTTGACAGTCACTCATTTCACCTTGACCCTGAGAGATGTCAAGGCCAGTGTGAAATTGAAACAGAGAGTTCAATTCTGTGGTATACTTTCACCTTCTATCACACAGCTGAAGCTAGTAGTTTGCCTGTGACAATAGGTAAATACTGAAAGTGATTTTTATACATACTGGTACATTGTATAAAGTACTTGCTTTTACCTTCTGATTTAAATGGAACAATAAAATTTGATTTACATGAAAATTATATTCTTAAATCATGAACTCAAGGCAAAACTAATAAATTGAAAGGAATAACCATGATTCTTCCTACCTTAGAAAGTTCCCACAATGAATTATGAAATAAATGCACTTAATTTGATACTCCACAGTTCATAATGTTTATCAATCAACTGCTTTAAAAAACACATTTTATAGCAAAGCAGCTAACTATTCTGGATTCACACTTTCACGTTGGCCATTTTGAGTAACTGCTTTGTCAATTTAATACACATTCGCTTTCAGCATTGAAAGAAAAATGAAAAGCTTTTGTAGAATTTCTTATGAAGTGATAGGACTTAAAATTAAGGACTCCTTATTGCTGAAGCTATGAGACATGTAAAACATACAGAATGAAGAAAAATATTTTTAAAATCACATTATAGGATAAATTATAAATAAATTGTACAACTTAAAATTATGCAATACTACATCATGTTGTGTATTTCTTCTTTCTTGGATCTGCAAATCACATCTGGTGTTTTCTCATGGATTACACACATAGTTCTACACACTTTCTACCATTTCCAGATTCTCTCTCTAATATCTACATTTTAGTCAGAATCATGTATTATGTCTGCAGGCATGCTGTTCCAAAGGTGAAGGGCTGATGGGAAGAAGAAATTTTGGTGGCCATTGGTTCTGGAGCATGGCACCTATAGTGGTGTTTGTGGCCAAGTTCATTATTTTATATTTGTTTCATACCAATAGCTTGACAGTGTGGTGGGTCATTTGGATTGTTAAAAATTAGTATTTTATTGCGTTTCTCAGATATATTGCAGGTTTTGGAGTATGCTCATTTCCTTACTCATTTGGCAATGCCAAGCAAGATTCTATGTTTCTGTGTATTCCACATGATTCTTTAGGTACACGTCACTACACATCTGACATGCGACTTGCTGTTGATGATACAAGTCTCATCCAAGTGTATTACTCACAACAATATGGAGGTCAGCCCACAGAGAACTATGCTACTCATCATGTTATGTTCCTCTCTCGTTGGTCAACACTAAATGCTGCATGGCACTTCACAGACTCTGAAACACCCATAGTAGATTATTCTTGGGCAGTAGGTAAGTGGATCCAGAAATACTAAGTGAAATAGAAGCAAGGATTCTCCTGTATCAAGTTGGATAGTTGTTATCTATTTCACTATTATCTTTATTGGAAGATTACAGGAAAAGAATGGGAGCATCATGTTTTATGCCTGCCTTTTTTTTTTTTCAGAATTACATGTAAAATTTGGTTTATAGCTAAATTTTCATTCTTGAAATCTCAAAAGACATAACAACATGGTAAAAAAGACAGAAGATCAAAACTTTGCCTAAATATCACTGCCATAGGAATCTATTCTTATAACTTGGGCCTCTAGATATTTTAGGAGACTGAAAAAAAAGAGTGATTGGGAGCTTTCAGGCATATCTTTGATTCACAAAATTTGAACACATAGATGATTATATATGTATATGGTAAAATACAAAAAGTGCACTCTACTTTCAGTCATTGATAAACTCAACTAAATGAATCATAGCAACGATTTTGTATTCTTACTGCAGGAATTAAATAATTTTATTCAACCAAAAACTTGATTGAAAGGCATCGCTGCAGTCAACCACAGCAAAGAAGGAAGAAATGACACTTAGCCATTCCTGCAGCCAACCATAGCATAGGAAGGAGTGACACAAAGGATATTATGCTACACAAATCACCAGTAAATTTGAAATATTATCCTTTTCAAGAACAAAAGTCTTGTTGTTTCTCCCTATCAGGCACAGTACCAGGTGGCACACAGCTTCAAGGCTTCAAGAGTGTTGGAACATACAACCATGGTATCAAATCAGACCTGTCTCTAAACCACAACTCTACCATCTATGTGACTGTCGTGGCAACAAACTTGGCAGGAGTGAGCACAAAGGTTGGATTTACCCCCATTGTGGTTGACATGACACCACCACTAATCTCTTCCCTCAATGATGGTCCTGGAGAAGATAGAGACTTTCAGACATCTTATATTATTGAAGCCAATTGGAACTTTGCTGATAATGAATCTTCTATTGATTACTGCAACTGGGCTATTGGTAAGTGACGATCAGAATTTGTCATGAGTCAAAAATCAAGCATAGCCCTTTTCATGTGACCCATTTTCTGTATATATTGTTTATAAAAAATAATATTTCATGGAGGTAAGTCATTGTTCACAATTGATCCTTTCTAAATCTTCCTCAATGTCCAGACTATCATGATTTCCTCATTGCATTTGTATAGTTCAGTTGTTGCACTCTTTAGATCTCAAAATAAAGATTTAAGGGACATTGCATGCAATTGCATATGTGTTGCTTAGATGACCAGAATTTGCAATGCATTGTCTTTTAATTTTTCCCACAAATTTTTATGACATACTTGGGTGATTGACTTGAGTAAACATTAGGTTCACTTAATTAAGACACAACTTGTAACATTCTGGGCCTATTGTTATAAATTTGTACAGACTTTGCTTATTTCAAATAAGTTCTTATAAATTCACTGTCAATATTCCATTCTTAATAATGACTGTGGATGAATCACCATCTTTGCAATCATTTCAACATGCCAAAAACACTGCATATGACTTCTGTCTTCCTTTGCATTAACACTCAAAGGTTAGAAAAGCTTGCAAAAAAAGCTCATTTGCACAAAAGGACTCAGAACCCTACGTTACCTGTAATTAAATAGTAAATGATAAGTAAATAAAAAACAGAGTAGAATATAATGATAATCAAACTTGTTGGAATTTTCCTATATTCTTCTTAAGTAAATCATAGTCCCTCATAAGAAAACTAGGCAGTGTATTGCGCGGTAAACCCTACATATGTCTGCTGTAAATCCCTTACATATGTCTGCAGAGCTGAAAAATGACAAAGGAAATAGAAAAAAAGATTAAATGCCTTTTGAAAACAAATGCCTGCAAAAGTTGGCATGACTTGAAAACATCAGCAGAAATTTAAAAAAAAAGAGAAAAAAAAGGAGAGATGACAAACCAACCTCTGATATCATAATGCAATTAGGAAAAAAAGACAGCAGTACATTCGCCATATTTGCCAAAGGGAAAACAGCAGAATAACAAAACAGGCCTTGAGCTGGGAAGTTGTAGGCAAAAGAATGAGAGGAAGACCCAAAGAAACACTGAGGAGCACATTTTTGAGAGAGGCAAAGGCAGTAGGTATAAAATTCATGAGCAAACTGTTTCAAGCTGCCTAGAGCAGAACAGAGTGGAGACAAATTGTCACTGCCCTATGCGACAACTGATGGTGACAGAAGGATGTATATATGTGTGTATGTATGTAGTGGGCTGCCAAGTGGGAAGTGCACAGAACTCAAAGAATCTGGTAGGGTGCTATTGAGCCACAGGATTATGGTCAGCCCCTTCAGCTGATAGCTAAAGATGACTTCCACAGTGTCAGAGAATAATGTGTAGCATGTTATGCTCATACAATTTAAACATTTGGATGATATCAACTTACTCCACAAATTGCAAATTAGAATATCCAAAGGTCCTCCAAGGAATATCGCCAATGAAGAAAGGTACAAAAAATCAATTCTGTCTACATCAGTAAAATTCACTGCTAATACCAACGCACATTGATTGCTAAAACATTATATCTGTAATAAAAAAATGTCTTAGAAAAATTTCAAAACACTTTTGAAGTGTTTTTACAATATCTTTTCAGGGTCCCACTGTGTTGGGAAATCAGAAAAAGATCAGTACTTTTCAAATTCGAATTCAAGTTGGGAAAAGGTCTAGAATTTACCCACATGCTTCTAAGGGTTGGAAAAGGCTGGAAAATATAGAAGTGGTAAAGCATGAGGTTGTGTTGACCAAATCCCCGCTGTAGACAAAGCCAAGCAATTAGTTGTCACAGCAATGCTGACTGATACTTTAAACTTGTAATTGTCTATAACTAATCAATCTCTTCTTTACTTTTCAACCCATCAGAATTCTGTCATGCATTCATGCTGTGTCATTGTCATTGTTAAAGAATAGAAAGGGCATAGATGGATTGAATGAGAGAGAGGGTATCTCAAAATACGCCAAAACAATGTGGGCTTAGGTTTATTTGCAGTAAGGTTTAATTTTTCATCAGCTTTTCTTACCTGGTATAAATCCTGAGGAGAAGTATTATGTCTATTTTAAAGTATTCTATTTCATTTTTAGAATTTATTCTAAATTCAGAGAAATTTATTTGAAGTATGTCAAGTCTCGTGATACATTATTTGTTTTAAAATCATTTTCAATATGTTCTTATCCAGGAAGCAAACCAGGAGACTATGATGTCAAAATATTTGAGATGCTTGGACAAGGAGTCTCCTCGGCTTCTCATACAGTGAACAGTGCATCATACCCTGCTCCTTACAAATTCTACACACTCTTTTCATGCATACTTAGTAAGACCTGGTTATTTCCTTTAGATGTTCACATGCCAGACTATGTTGTTAATTTTCTG
>JAOWAY010196046.1:0-10182 GCA_028565895.1 Goniobranchus geometricus | reverse complement strand
TTGTTAAATTTTTGTTTTGTTCTGCTTTCTTTTGTTTCCTTTAGTTTGTTTTGTTTTGTATTTTGTCATTTTTGTTAAGTTTTGATATTGTTGTCGTTGATCTTGTTGTTGCCGTTGCCGATGGTTTTGTTTTCGTGTTTTTGTTATATTATATATTTGGGAGGAACAGTAAGGTTTGTTTAATATTTTGTTAGGTTATTTCTTTGGGCTTTGGCTCTTATTTTTACTTTGTTTCCATTGTTTCTTTTTTTTAGAACGGGTTTAGTTTTGTCCTTTTTCAATTTCCTGCTGTGTTCTGTTGTGTTTTTTTTTCTGATCATTTTGTTTATCTGTTGTTGTTATTGTTGGGTTGACGTATAGTGTTTTTCTTCTTGTTTTCATCTTTTTGTTTGTAGTTTGTTTTGTTTGTTTTTGTTGCTTTCTTGTTTTTGCTTTTGTTTGTTTTTGTTCTTGGGTTTTTGGGGTAGGAGGGTTGGTTGACTTTTTCTTTTGTTTCCTTTTTAAAGAGTTAAAAAGAATATTGACGTTCAGATTCAATTACGTAAAAAAACAAGGTTGCATGATAAGTTATTTAATTTGTCACTTTAACTGTAGATTTCGTCTAGGACCACTGATATTCTACAGTAACATTTCAGAATCATCGGTTGTTTAAAAGACGTCCCTATGATTTCATTCAGTCTGGCGAGGACAGAATCTTTCAATCAAAAACATTAAACCCTCTTATATGATTTGTGATTACAAAATAAGGCAGATCAATTACTACTTAATCAGCGTATTCACCTTGAAGGTGAACTCAGCGAACACAGCTATGGATGGATACACTTTTAAGGAGTGATCGGGCCAGTGGTGGCAGCCAATCAGACTCTAGAGTGTGACAGCTCTGACACTGCCTCTTTAGCGAACACAGTAAATGGTTTTGGGATATATATTCGTCTTTCTGAATGCTTATGACATGATCATCTTCGATTTCTGGCTACAAAGCAGCTATGACCTTCGAGCCGGTCTCCGCGAAGCGAGTACACTTCGATAACACACTGCAGTTTTGCTTTCCTTTTCAATGCTTCTTGGGCTGAACGTACGCAGTCTAACGTTAGGCTTTGTACGTTCAGCTCTTGGGGAATCGTTTACTTTGAATTTATTTGGAATAGTAATCCTGTAAATCTCTATATGCCAAATGTAACGAAACACCCCTTTCAATACAAGTTTTGGAAAGCAGATGGCAATTATTCGGACACATACTCAGACGAAACAACAACATCCCTGCTAATAGAGCTATGCAGTCTTTCTTCACACCATCTGGACATAACAAACACAGAGGAAGACCTTCAACCATCATACACACAGTTATCAATAGAGATCTCAAACGCCTTCAACACCATAAGAAACTACGGTCACATAAAGATCTAGCCATGATGAGATCAATGGCACATGACCAAACTCAATGAAAGATATTCGTTGGAAGTATCTGAGAAGCAGCCGAGGCGTCCCAGTCCGATGATTAGGAAGCGGCCGGCATTAAGTCCAGTAAGTCAAAAAGTGACCTCCTTTGGTGGATCAAGGAGATGAGATGTTTTGTATGTCGGTTCACATCAGTCAAGTTATCGTAAAGAAACATGAAAACTCCCTACAATCAATTACCTTGAAGTCTGTAATTCCCTTCTCCTTTTCAATTTTGATTTCCATTTAATGTGGAATTCTGAATGTTATCTTTATTAACAAAGTTTGCATTAAAATTCTGTTCACCGTTTTTGACCTATTAAACCTAGAGGACTAAATATTGTATGTAATTTATCAAATGATGGCCATACGTGTAGGACGGAGAAGCATCTCAGTACCACTCAATCTTCTTTTAAAACTGGTTTTTGTAACTTGACTTTCATCCATCACTTTTGTGTCGCAATGAAATCAATTTTATTGTGGCTTCACTCTCGAGTCAATGTGGTGAAAGAAATTTTCTTGTGAGTAAACCAAAGACATTTTGAACTACCATTCAGTGAAATGGGAAAAACAAAAAACAAAGCAAAACAAAACAAAAGAGAAAAAAATTTTAAGAATCCTCGGCACATGAGATTGGACCGACAGAATATCAAATTTTGTGTTTTTTTTACACAGACATAAATTTAATGCTGATTAGACAAAATGACAAATCATTAATTAGAGAGAAAATAAATGGTGTTGATTTTCGTATCTTTTTTCCTCTCCAGGTTTTACACATCTCCAATAATCCACTGGACGTCCTCCCGCCTGCTTTGGCTTCTCTCGTCTCTCTGACCAGTCTGGCAGCAGACAACATTGGCAATGTAGATCTGGATCTCGTCTGTTCTCTGGTCAATCTTCAGCAACTGAGCATCTCCTTCAACTACATTGAAGACGTTCCTGAAAAGCTGTCGAGCCTGCCGTTACAAACGTTGTACATGGCTGGCCTCCCCTTCATGACCGTGAGAGAATCATTTACGTCCAACGCCGTCGACACCTTTATGGATGAATTTGTTGTTTATCGGAGAATACCAAAGGATGTAAGCATACAAGTCACTTTTGTTTAGCTCTTTCATCTTCAATCCCAGAATCCTGTTCAGGACCTCGACATGAAATTGTTAAACATTATTTTGAATATTCATACCATAATAGAAAAGAAAATAGTACTTGTGTACTGTTGTATTTTACTGACATATACATATAAAAAATCATAATCATAACTACATTGGCACCACTTTAAGAATTGTGAAAGACATCTGAATTTTACAAATTAATGCTTCTATTGTGTCACTTTCCACGTTCCACATCATTCCTATGACTCAAAGCCGACCACTCACAGGTGGCTCTAATCAGTTTAAGGTCGGGGTCAGTATTGTCCAGTCAAGGCAAGGTCAGTCAGATGGAGAGTTGTTTCATAATATTTGCTCATTGAATTATTTAAATAAGTAAGCAACACTATGCAGTTTGATGTATCCATTGTACAGCCATATTGTGTAGTTTGACATATCCATTGTACAGCCATACTGTGTAGTTTGACATATCCATTGTACAGCCATACTGTGTAGTTTGACATATCCATTGTGACTCTCATCAAGAAATGAAAGAATAGAAATAGAATTGGTAGGAAGACAGTTCCTAAGGTGTGATTCCACGTACTCCTTATCATGAATGAAACAGGAATTGCATCCTATAAAGCGTTTGTGTATTATCCTAAAGTCTTCAAAACAAGAAAATGCACCAAGATTTTTGAATTTTTAAATTATAGAATTTAGATTTTTGGACTTGAAAAGAGATCAAACAGCAGGGAAGTGGGAATTAGAGAAGAAGCCACAGGTGGACGAATACAATGGAAATCTAGCTTTAAAGAGCTGAAAATATGCCCAGTGGTAGCCTAGAGGGAGTATGCACACTACACTAAAATATGCCCACTGGTAGACTAGAGAGAGTATGCACACTACACTAAAATATGCCCACTGGTAGACTAGAGGGAGTATGCACACTACACAGAGGCTGCCATCTCATCTCCATAAGCCAAATCAAGCATTTTGGTCTCCTTCAAATGAAGACAGGCAGAAATTGATAACAAATTATGCACAAACACACACAAACGTATCATTGTATACAATACACACTATGCATTTACCCCTTTATGCCTCTCCTTCAATATGATAAGGCTACCGTGCCCTTTAGAACTATTCTCTTCCTGTGGAAGGGTGAAACCCCTTCATGTGTCAGAGTACCTGTTAGTCACATGAGGCACATGTGTGAATGTTGACACTCTTCTGTTGGAATGGACTTAACAAGATGCTTCCCAATCCCAAAATTCCCATTGTGTAGCATCAATTTTCCTGCTTTGTGATTGACGGATCATTCAGAAAGTGCGATTAAAGTATTTAGAGGCCACAAAAGTGAAAGAATGCTATGAAAGGGAGTGATACCTAGGCCTCTTGTGAACACACCATCTGAGCCAGGCAAACCCGCGTTCTGCCCCTGGGGCACCATAAGTGACTTTGAGGCAAACCGGCGTTCTGCGCTTGGTATGTGTCATGTGTAACACGGGTTTACCTGGAAGCACCTGTGTAGGGTTGAATTGTCTTCATAATCTTTTAATTACCTTTTTGTGACTTTATGTTGTTCTCTTGAATGTCTTTTTTTTTGCAATGAAGTTTTTATTTTGAATGTTTTAATTTGTGTAACATTTAGTTAACATCCTGTTCTACCACTTTATATGAGTGTATGTGCTCATTTCAAGATACATTTTTTAGAATTTAGATTCTGAATAAGACCAAAAATCCACATAGATTGGCTTTATATTAGACTGACGCGACTTCGCCCACCGTGGGTTTTAAGGATACAAATTTTGTGACAAAAAAAATCAACTAAAAACCACATTTATATCACTCAGGAAGGAATTTCTGTCCTATGCAAGATGTAGGTCATGACATAATACTGAGAGATAAAATTCTTGTGTCATAATAAAGATTTGTAACCATCCGATTTACAACGATTGATTTTATTTTTTAATGATTCCAATCTTTTCTTACCTCATTTGACATCGAGATTTGTCTTTTTTTTTCTTTTTTACTTTTCTTCCTTCCTTCATTTAACCATTGGACCATCATTCTCAACTTTCAGGAGCAGCTGGCTATGATACAGAAAGTTGAAAGCTCTGGAGAGACTGCCAATTCTATTAAGATTGGACTGTTTAACAAGCTCCTGATGGAAAAATATCCACGCTTAGGCACAATGAAGAAACAAAAAGGTGATGACTTTATATAAGCTCTTCCGTGTAGTTGCTAAAGCAAGTTTATGTCAAAAAATGGAAATGACATATGGAGCAGATTTGACTTTTATCCCGTGTAAGGATTTCCGTACCCAGCGTGTCTTAACAGCAGAAATCTAATCACCAAAACATTGTCACAAACTTCTTCCCCCTCCCCCCTTTTCTATATGACGTATATATGTCTGTCAGTGCAAAGGCTTCTGTAGCTTGACTGGAAAACTCAACATAAAGCAAATGTTCCCATTGTTTTATCCCTTTCATACCCAGATGGATTAATACCTCCAGCCATCTTGAAACTGAAAGACCTACAAAAGCTCCACCTATCCAACCAGGCTTTCACAAATGTACCGGATGGCATACAAGAGCTCAAACAAATCAACAGTCTGAATTTTGATTCTAATCCTCGGTTGGAAACTGTCTCGGCCGAGTTGGCAAAACTCCCGCTGAAAGGTTGTATCAGATATCGTAGCTGCTTTTTAAGTCCCAGAGGACAGAATGGTTCTGCTCTGTTTCACTTGTTGGCTTTTTTCATAGCTTAAGGAAGATGTTTGCTTCAAAGTGTCTGATTTTTTACAATCTTAATTAATTTACTCTAGATGTTTATATCAGTGTTTCTATCAGTAGGTATTGTTTTGAATTTTCATATGTGAAATATGTAATGTCTTAATTTGAAGGAGTCAAAGGATGTAATTCATACAGCTTACCTGTGCTAGTATGTAATAAATGATTAAGATAAGATACACTTTATTTTCTCCTCAAAGGGAAATTTGGGTACAGAAATACAAAATACAATGCGGCAGTTACGTTGACACAAACACAATTTGTAATAGTAATAGACTAGCCACGCGCCCACACACGTAAACACACACAACTTCTCTCCCGCTCGAGATTGCAGTGAGCCCCCAGTTGGACAGAGACAAGACAATACAAGGAGAGGAACACGCGAATAGACCTTGCACTAGTAGGAATCAAAGGCGGGACCTCTGCTTTAGCACCACCATCACCTTGTCATGAAGACATAAAGCAATACCTCATGACCAAGTAGACTCCTCAAGAAAGAAGGTTTCTTAAATCAAGTCGTTCTTGCATTGCCCCGAAAATACTGTGTAACTCTTGCTCAAAAGAGGAACGAATGGCTGGGAATAACAACTGTAAGTCGTGCTGGGCAACGCAAGAATGACTTGATTCTAGAAACTTTCTTTCTGAAGGAGGCTACTTGGTGGAGTGGTAAAGCCTTATCTCTTCTTGGCAAGGCAGCAGGTGCCAAAGCAGGGGTCCCACTTTCTATTCCTACCGATGCAGGATTTTTTTCTTATGTTCTTCCCTTTGTATTGTCTTGTCTGTGTCCGACTGTGGTTTCACTTTAATCTCTGCCTGTTTCTATCATTCATTGTAGTAATAAACCCCATGCCTCTACCTGTCTCGCATGTGCTAGTACCTATAGTAATTCCGACTGTACATGAATGCACTTTGCCATTTTTAATAGAACTTCATCTCCGGGACTGCCCAAGTTTAAAAACACCACCCAAAGAAGTGGTTCGTCGGGGATTTTTAGCTGTGTTTGGTTATCTCAAGCGGCTTCTTCAGGGCTCAGTGGCTTGTAAACGTACCAAGCTGATGATGGTTGGCCTGGGTGGTGCAGGCAAAACAAGGTGAGTGGCAAAGTCAAATTCTTTTGGTAAAAATGTCAAAAATGGTCTTGTTAAGCCGCTTTTGAAAAAGGCCACACTTGACTTAAACAAATTGAAGAACTACAGGCCGAGATCAAACCTCTCTTTCTTTTCCAAAATTCTTGAGAGGGTTGTTTATCAGCTCATCACTCATCTTCATACAGACAACCTTACAGAAGTCTACCAATCTGCTTACATACAGACAACCTTACAGAAGTCTACCAATCTGCTTACAAAGCAGGCCACAGCACGGAGACTGCCCTTCCCAGGGTGACCAATGACCTGCGGATTGAGGTTGAGGCAGAAAGGGTTGCCTTCTTGTACCTCCTCGACTTGTCAGCAGCCTTTGATACCATTGACTACGGTATTTCGATGCACAAACCAAATAACATGTTTGGTTGGGATGGAAAAGTCTTGAAATGGTTCCAGTCTTACCTAATAGAGCGGCAGCAGACTGCCGTGGTTAATGGTGATCACTCTGACAAATTCACAATAAGATATGGGGTTCCTCAGGGCTCTGTATACCCAACCTCTCAGCCATGTTTTAAGGAAATATGATCTAAAATTTCACTTATATGCTGATGATTTGCAAATTTATGGTTCATCAAATCCAGACTGTTTTGATGATCTTGTAGAACAATTGGAAGGATGTCTGTCTTGTATCAAAACATGGATGAACAAAAACAGACTTATCTTGAATGAAGACAAAACAGAAATGTTCGTAATTGAAACTCCCAAATCGAGAGAGAAAGCATTTCCATTGGGGATATTTCTGTCTTGTTCTCGGATAATGTAAAAAATCTAGGAGTTTATTTTGATTGTGATCTATGACTGACCAAAGTTGTGAGTAACACAATTTGTAATGCTTATTATGAAATTCAATATATTAGCAATGATCAGCATCTTATCCCAACTGAAATGTTCATTTTATTTATTAACTCTCTTATTTTATCAAGAGTTGACTATTGTATTCTCTTCTGTCTGGTGTCACTCAAAAAAAAATATTTAAAGACTTCAGACTGTTCCAAATTTTGCATCAAGATTGGACTTAAGTAAACACAAATTTTCTCACGCATCTCCACTTTTAGACACCCTCATTGGCTTCCGATTGAAAGAAGAATGAAATATAGATTAGCTAGAATCTGTCATAAGATAACACATGTAAAAGACAGAGTGCCAACTTATATTCAAGAACTCCTTAAAACCTTCATTCCCCCATGCCGGCTCAGTCAGGAAGCAGGAGATTCTAAAAAAGGTTAGAAGAAGGAGGAATATTGTCAAGGATGGTGAGACAGTAGTGAATCCCGTCAGCGTGCATTGGGAGAAGAACATCTCACATCAATGACATGAACAGAGTACAAAAAGATCGGACGCTTTAGTGAAAGAGTAAAATGCAAATTCCCTCTCACAGTCCCTGACATAAATAAATGAATAAGAAACCAGTTACCATGACATCAACAATCACATCCATAGAAACCAAAAACAGGATGGACGCAGCTAATCAGCAATCCTGGTGAACCAGAGAAACCCATCCTATTGGGTCATACTCTATTCACCTTACTTGATAGTTTTCTAGTGCTACGCCATGGAAATCCATTTCACTGATGTCTATGGTACTTTATGTATGAAACAAGTCAGTAGAAATATTTTCTATAAACAGACAATCTTTTACCAGAGAATAGAGAAGAATCTCAACAAGTTCTGAGTATATCTGCTGTCTGTCTTCTCTTTCAACTGATTTTTGTGTCTT
This sequence comes from Goniobranchus geometricus, assembly GCA_028565895.1. Lineage (NCBI taxonomy): Eukaryota > Metazoa > Mollusca > Gastropoda > Nudibranchia > Chromodorididae > Goniobranchus > Goniobranchus geometricus. The sequence goes on along the minus strand of JAOWAY010196046.1, from coordinate 2,003 downwards.
CACCGCCAGCAGACTTTCTGGCCTACTGCTGGAATCAATAAGACACAAACTTAGATTCTGACCTACGCAGGTTGTCTCCTTTACATGATTTACATCTTTAAAAATATCATTGGATGTGTTTTATAGGCTCTCTAGAGGTGAGAAAAGAAGAAGTGAAATAATTGGTTAAATTTTTGATCCAGTCATGAATTGATGTTTCAACTAGGAATTTTTTGCCCCATAAATCTCCCTGTTCATGTTTTATTACAGAAATGTGTATGTCATAGAAATCTCACCATAAAGATTGCATTATTGAAAGAGCAAATGTTGACAGTTGTGATGAATAGGTGCAGAGATCCAACAAATCACGGATGTTTTTCTTGTCCTTGTTTTAGCTTGGTGAGGGCCCTGACAGAGAAAAACTTTCACTTCTATGAAGACTACGGGGAGAAAATCACAGACGGCATTGACATCACGGAATGGCTCGTGGATACCAAAAAGTACAAAGACATCAACGATGAGAACCAGCAAGAGCCCCTGCATTTCAGCGTCTGGGATTTTGCAGGGCAGACAGTTTACTACAACACCCATCAGGTTTGTTATTTAAGTGATTTTATTGGTTTAACGTCACTTTTCAACAGCGTAGGTCATATCAGCGACGGTGCTATTTTGACATGTTTCTATGCTGCCACACATGAGCCATAAGGTATAGCACAACTCAAATGACTCATCCAGTCTTAGGTGTGACTCTAAAATTGGTATTTTAGTAACTGTCTCGCTTGGCACCCAGCATTATGAGAATAGTACTAAGACTGGTCGGCCCGGTGTCAGCCAAGGGGAAAAAGTGTTGCTGAAAAGTGCTTCACCCCGCAATGCTCGGGTTACAGTTCAATACCTTAATCACTCGGCCGCAGCACCAAGTGTATAATTATTATTATATACTTGGACTTACTGACTGATTGTCAGTGGGTATGTTTGGTTGAATTCATGTCTGTGGCGGGATGTAGATGGGATATTATAATGTAATAGAAGTAAAATTTTATCATTCTGCGATGACAACGGTGACATAGAACGTTGGGAAAATAGCAGAGGCTCATAACGATGCGTTGAAATAGATATTTTGATGTGAAAGTGAGAGACTTAACTGAATAAATATTAGGCCTACATATTACTACAGGTGTCCGGATTATTCATTATAATATAATTGTATTTATAATGCCTAATTATATGCCCAATCTCAGCAGTAATGTCTTCATCTGGTATCTCATTAATGTAATTATTGATACTAATATAAAAGAATCTAAAATCTATTATTCAAAGATATTCTGTCAATGAAAGAAAATTATTTTAAATAATTGCATTCCATGGGAATGGAACAATTCTTTAGTTCTTGGCGCCTTTTCTCTTTCTTAATCTTGCTTAAATTAATTTTCACCCCATCTCTCTCTCTCTCTCTCTCTCTCTCTCTCTCTCTCTCTCTCTCTCTCTCTCTCTCTCTCTTTGAGTCCAAAGGCAAGCGTACATCAAGGTAAGAAATTGATTTCAATATATATTATCAAACTCATTTGCTAGATTGTCGGATTATGATGACTTAACTTAAAAAGAAACCCCCAAAACAAACAATCCCAACCCTCCCGCTCCCGTTCCCTCACCGACTGAAACAATAGAAACAAGTAACTGAACCGACGTAAAAAAATGACTTTAAAATCTCGATAGAAAACAAGGAAGGGAAACAAGATACCTCTAAACGGAGCATGAATCCCATCCACATTTGTTGAAGGTTAAAGATCCGATATCGTATTCTTGAAGTGTTCAGCCGAAAGAAGGATAAGACAATGGAAGAATATTTAAAATTTGACAGCGGAAGATGATAGAAGACATTAAACTTATTCGAATATCTGCTGTCAACGGCTATTTATTGGGTTTTGAGTAAGCTACATTACCTGTTATAATTCTTCTTCTTCTTCTTCTTCTTCTTCTTCTTCTTCTTCTTCTTCTTCTTCTTCTTCTTCTTCTTCTTCTTC
>JAOWAY010195935.1:0-10185 GCA_028565895.1 Goniobranchus geometricus | reverse complement strand
AGAGAGAGAGAGAGAGAGAGAGAGAGAGAGAGAGAGAGAGACAGAGAGACAGAGAGAGAGACAGAGAGACAGAGAGACAGAGAGAGACAGAGACAGAGAGAGACAGAGACAGAGACAGAGAGAAAGAGACAGAGGGAGCGAGAATGAATCTGGATACTGGGTGCAGCATGATGAAATTATGTCACCGGTTTATGAATGACAATATATTCATTTCATGTGAACAAAAACACAGTGAGGAGAAACATTGTTAAAAGTGCTGATCAAAAGTATGAAAAGTAAAGTATTTACTTATGACCAATAAAAAAAAAAAAAACCACCAAAAAAATTATGTATCTGCTACAAATAACATTTGATTGCTTCTTTTGTGAGAGATCACCAAGTGCCAATGAAACAAAGTAGAGAAGTGAACACTGACATTGTGTACCATGAATGATGAAAGCATGTCTCAACCACAATCATTCAATTGCAACCATAATCACAAAAAACCAACAAAATTTCTGATGACTCTTTGACCCCATGTCTGTTTCACTGGCCTATACTGTGGGCACGAATTATAATGTGACATGGTGGTTGGGTGGATTTAATAGCGAGCCAAAACAATCATTCCAATCCCCTATTCTCCAGTAACGAAGCAATACAAGAAATCATGTTTATACACTAAACGTCACAACCATATCCTCTTTATGTAAAGAACGCTTGGCTTTTTACTTGATACTTACATTTACTTAAGAAGTAAGTGATCAAAATTTACAAAATCTTCAAGTGCGATATACATTAAGTGTGATCACTTCTATATCTTTAGATTCTGAACCTTTCGCTTGGGTATGAAGGAAAACTATACAGTCATGGATTATGTAAAAAGTCCTTTATCAGGGGCCAAACGTCGAATGAAAAAACAGTGGTTGAGGCATAGGTGCCCGTCATGGTGAATTTTGTAGAATTGACAGATTTCTTGAAGTATCTAAGGCTTATTGAGAGAGCAGAGAAATCAAAACAAGGTTGTTTTTACATTTATCACAATGTTTTGGACAAATGGCTATTAAGTTGAATCATTTATCACACTGCTGATGAATGAATGATGGTAGATATAGCTGCAGTTTAAAGGGGCTCAGTATTTGTAAAGTAAAGGTGAGAATGAGCACGATGCCTAGAACCTATGACCTTATGGGTTTTGGAAGACTATCTATGGGAAGGTTAGAGTAGATCTTGATCAGGCTAGATCGACAAATTCTAAAATACTAGGCCTTGAGACTAGAGACTAGATCTTGAAAAGAGACTAGGCCTAACAATCAGGCTGGATCTCTGCATTCCAAAAGACTATATCTAGGTCTATTGAACAAGTTAGATCTTGGTTTGTATACTTAGAGTGAGAGCTAGATCTACTAGATTTAACAAAGGTTAAGTCCAGCTGTAGACTATTTCTAGATCTAGATTCAGCTAGGTCTAGATCTAGATCTAAATGCAGATCTATGAGCCAGGTTGAAAGTTCCTTCATGAAAATTCAACCTGGCGTTGATTTTATCTTATTTCTCAGTCTTTGTGGGAACTGACAAGATTCCTTGTTTGAATCAATGTTCCAACCTACCATTGATCCATCTGAGGAAGGCATAATGCAGACAGACTTGAATAAAGATCGGCCTAAATCTCAGAGTAATGGAAAAGACTCTGGAACCAATGCTGGTCAGAATAAAATGTCTAGAATGTTGGCAATGCTTGAATCAACAATGAATAGACTATATGTTATTGAAGAGAAGATGAGTACTCAAAAGAAAGAACAGAATGCAGAGGTGAACAAATGAGGATCTTCCAAGGTTGGGAAAAGGAAAGTTGTTAACACTAACATACGAAAAGCTCTAGTTGGTAGTCTGGAAACGGAGGCAACACCTAAGAAACTACTCCAACAACTTCTGCTCCGTTAGAACAGAGTGAAAGTTAAGGAGATGAAAATGAACCATCTCAAGCTAATATTGCAACCCTTTCGGATGGGATTTCAACAGCATAAGAAGGAAGTCGTGGTGAAGGAAGAAAGGCTGAAGATGAAAAATTTAAAGAACTTTGTGAGCCAGTGACTCATCCTGAGTATTGCACAAATTTAGTGATACCTAAAACAAATAAAGGGATTTGGAAGAGTATGCCATCCAAACAGAGAGTGGGAGAGAATGGAAATTCTGAAAAACTCAGATGTCTGTGAAATCTGTGTGTAAATTAACAGAAATGCTGGATTCAGTTAAATAATCTGTGCAGGCCTAGTTTTGAATGTTTAAGTTTTTGGAGCCAAACTTGAAAGAAGACAGATTCAGCTTTCGGCTGCAGCATATTCATATATCAACCTCCAGTGACTAGAAAATATCCAACTCCCCAGTGGATACAAGTCACTCTGCATGAAGCCTTTTGTGTGTAATAATGACAGTGACTAGTCAACATAACTTCTGTTTGGGAAAGACTTAAATCAAGAGATTAAAGAGAAAAACGAAGAGGAAAGTTTAACAGACAATATCCAAAAAAATCTGAAGAGCCTGGGGTACTGGATGGGCGAACTCAGAGGCGATCAGAGGGCAGAGAGTATGTGGCCACTGAGAAACTTTCCCAAAAGAGGACTGGACAGGAGGAAATGTCACTTAAGAAAGGAGAATATCAAGAGGTAAAACCCTCAAAGCTGTAACTTCATACTTAATACTCCAGATAATTTTGTAGGAGTAAAAATTAAAGAACAAAACTTTTTGGTAAACCCTAACAAATGATAAAGAAATACTTAAATGTGTTGAAGGAGTACAAATAAGATTTAAAAAGCATTTGACTAAATTCACTTTTTTTTAAAGAATTCCATTTGGATGAAGAAGAATAAGCTAGTGTAAAATTGGAAGTTCTATCATTTTCGGATAAGAAGATTATAAAAAACTTTGATTAAGATGAGAATACAATTAAGAAGTATGATAGACTTCACCTTGTCACTAACATTTTTTCTAAGGAAGAAAGCAGATGGTTCATTCAAAACTATTCTTAATCTTAAACACTTCAATACATTTGTTGAAAAAGTTCATTTCAAAATGGAAACTGAGATTACGTTGTTCGAAGAGGGGAAAGGATATAACACCATTAACAGTGCAAAGAGTGCCATTTTAATCATCATTAATAAGGAAGAACAAGTAAATAAGGCACAGCAAAAAAAGTTCATGAAAGTAGCTTTTAATTTAAGATCCAGTTTTCCCAAATATTCATCATTTGGTGTTTTATAGTTTTGAAGAAAGGAAACCCACCTTCGAAACTGGATCTAAAAAATTAATGCATAAGACAGCAGTTCTCTTGATTTTAGAGTTCGGCAGGCGAGGAAATTCCACTGTCAAAATGTGTATCAAAGATATTGTTTTTGAGGAGGACTGTGTGAAATTTAAAAATATGAGCGCTAACTAAGACTTCATATACTAATGATGTCCTTAGCAATTACAGACCAATTTCTAATCTACCTATGTTATCCAAAATTCTTGAAAAGATTGTTGCCTCCAGAATGAAACAGAATTTACTTCACAACAACATGTTAAGTAAATTTCAATCTGCTTACAAGACGTTTCACAGTACTGAAAGAGCCCTTCTTAGATAAAAAATGACATTGTCAATTATCTCTGTAAAGGTCATGTTATTTTGATTTTACTCGATCTTAGTGCTGTTTTGCACACGATCGATCACGAACTACTCATCAAACAACTAAAAGACCTTTATAGTTTCAAAGGGGTGGTTCTTGACTGTTTTGGGTCATATCTCAATGATTGATTTCCACCTATTTCAACAATTAATAACCATTTGTCTAAAAAATTATCTTTGTTGTATGGTATTCCTCAGAGATCCTTTCTGGGCCCTTCCCTCTTTTCTTTGTATATCAAACCTCTCGAAGATGTAATTAGGGAATTTCTAACTGACAATCACTTTTATGCTGATGACACAGAGCTTAAATCCTCCATAAATAAATCTAATGAAACAAAATCTGTAAGAAATGCTGAAAACGGCAGAGGTTGGGTGTAATCAAACAAGCTCAAACTAAATTAAGACAAAACAAAAATAATAAAATTTTTCTCAAGATCTCTGAATTGCAACACTACATGTGATGAATTCAATATCGGTAACTGTATTATCCCCATAACTAAAAACTGTGTCCAAAATCTTGGTGTCATTTTTGAAAGCACTCTTACCATGCATCACCATGTTTCTAAAACTATTCACTCTTGTACTTATCATCTAAGAAATATTGGTAAAATTAGAAACTTGCGCGATACCCAAATGCTAGTGGCCTCTTTTGTTTTTAGTCTTTTAGATTATTGTAACTCACTTCTTGCTGACTGCCATTAGAAAGAGATTGACAAACTACAAAAAATTGAAAACATCGCAGCAAGAATAACAACATTAAGCGAAAGGAATGCACATATAACGCCTACTTTAAAAAATCTACACTGGTTACCGGAGCAATTCAGAACTGATTTTAAAATTTCATACATATAACTGTTTAAATAATTCATCACCTCAATATCTCTCAGAGCTTGTTAAACTTTACCAACCTAATCGTGTCCTAAGATAATCCCAGGCACAGCATTTAATAGTGCCACCAACTAAACTAGTTTTTCATGATAGGGCCTTCGACATTCATGCCCCACATCTGTGGAATAAGCTCAGTTTTAACACCAGAACAAGTTCTGACCAGGACACTTTTAAAAAACAGCAGAAGACTGAGTTGTTCTCTCAGACTTTAAATGACTAAATTTGATTCTTTTACTGTCAATGCAATACTATGATTTTTAAGTGTTGTAAGTTTGCAACTGTATTTGAGAGTCTGCTTTTAATATATTACTCTTTTAAATTTTAGTATTTTATTGACTTTCAAATATTTTTAACCTTTATGCTCTCTCAATATTGTTTCCCTCATTTGTCCTCATTATACTTTACTTCCAATTGTGATATACTCTTTTACTTTCCATGTTTTAGTTAAGATATGTATGTCTTAATGTAGGTCCTATTTTGGCTTTTAATTGTACTATTGTAAAGCTCCAATTGTAAAGTGGAAATAAGGCGCTATATAAATGAATTATTATTTTTATTATTATTACAAATTTTCATGTGCAAGATTTACATTTCCGTAAGTTTTCTGATTCATCACTATGTCTGATGACATATTTACAAGCCCTTATAGACAGAAGTAGAATATTCACAAATAGTGATCAACTTCTCATAAGTTTCAAGATATCTTCTGCCAATTTCAAGGGATACTCTGAGCAGGTGGCTAAAGGATATCATGGCTTTATCTGGAGTCGACCTTAACCTGTTTGAGGCTCATTCAGTAAAATCACTTTCAGCCGGCAAAGCAATCAGTCATAAAGTGTCATTGTCTACTATCATGAAAGCTGTGGGATGGCGGAAAGCTGGAACAATAGCGAAGTTCTACCAGAGGCCTAATGAGGAGCAGCACAGGTTAGTTAGTTAGTTACTTTGGGGGTTTAACGTCACTTTTCAACAGCGAAGCTCATATCAGCGACGGTGCTATTTAGACATGTTTATGTGCTGCAACACATGAGCCATAAGGTATAGCACAACTCGATTGACTCATCCAGTCACAGTATACTGACACCGGGCCGACCAGTCTTAGTACTGTTCTCATAATGCTGAGCGCCAAGCGAGACAGTTACTAAAATGCCAATTTTTAAGTTTTAGGTATGACTCGGCCGGGGCTCGAACCCGCGACCTCCCGCTTCCGAGGCGGACGCTCTAACCACTCAGCCATCGGATCGGTAGCAGCACAGGTTTGCTGAAGCTTTACTGGAAGGTCACCAATTATCAGATGGGTGATTCTACTTATTTTGTTTGTAGTTGGACTACAAATGGCTATACAAATGAATGTTTCGTTTTGAAGGTCTTGTATTGCTCCGTTGCTGGAAAATAATGTATAAGAATTGATAATTAAACAAGATTTAAGTGAAAATCCAAGACCTATTCAGAGGCAGGAGTAATACGCCCTTCCCACCTATCCCTTGGGAAAGTTCATTCTGTATAGCAGCTTTAAAAGTGGCATTTGGCACATGCACAGGATTTGTCGTATTACTCCTACCTTTAAATAGCTCTTGGATTTTCAATTACACAGTAACTCTCGTTTTTAATTATGAATTAATCCAACCCTACCTAAGGTCAGCCTATGGAGGCCCCTTCTGATTTATGAACTGTCAAAACAATGACCCATCAATGGTTTAGAAAAACCATTATAAGTTCTTGTGTGATCTACAGCTTTTCTAAAGTATTAATTGATGCATACAGCAACTGATCATATAAGAAAAGGATATAACTATCAAATGCACTTTCTGAAAAAACAAACAAACCCAAAGCATACATCTACATGCATTATGAAATACCAATCCTTATGATAAGATCAACGTGTTGATCTTCATCTGTTTCCACCACAAGAATCACTTTCACTGTTCCTGAGAAGATCTATTTCTTGGTTCTACACTTTGTATAGCATCTGACTGGCCCACTATATTAAGAAGGTTCTCATAAGCCATTTCATGCCCAATATCATCACTACATGAGATGCAGAAAGTTTGGAAACAATGTTACAGCATGGAGAAATAAGGGCATAAAAATTATATCTTTAATCATTAATCATTGAGGAAAAGACTGAACAACTATTTTTATTATTTTTTAAGATACAAACTTACTTCAAGAAAAGCAATCAAAATTCTTTTCAAGAGAAGATAGCAAATCACCAATGGGTTAACACAAGCCTGCAGCTACATGATGTTACATTGGGCAGGTCCTTGATATTCCTCCTTCAATGGAATTCAGCAGGACAATGAAAAGTAGCATAACTTTTTATGTATTTTCATAGTTTTGCCATATAATTGAGTAACCTTTCATAGTTTTGCCATATAATTGAGTAACCATAACTTTTTATGTATTTTCATAGTTTTGCCATATAATTGAGTAACCATAACTTTTTATGTACTGACAGGCAAGAATAGGTTATACTTATACTAAGAGGCCATAAAAACTATAAAACAGCCACAGAAAATGGTTTGTTCTCTCGCCCTTCTTTGCTATGGCAAACTGAAAATGTTTATAAATTTATGCAAATCCCCAAATAAATTTGATTGAACTAAATAAAACTTTGGACTCAATTGATGCCTTATCAAAAAGTTATCTTCTTTAGCTTGTGTAAAACATATTTTGAAAACACTGTCACATAATTAGTGGTTTTGCAGTATCAAATTACGTAGATAAGTTACGCACATCATAATATCAGTGAGTTCACTGTCTTAGCAAAATTCTCACATGCTTTACGTGATGAACTGGACTATTTACTTCAACTCTTCAAAAACCACAAATATGAACAATTATAAAAGTAGATGCCATGTAGGCTTCATTACTGCATTTCTGTTCTTAATATCAGATATTCCATACTGTATATCAATACTGTTTAGACTGTTTCTTCCAAAATAGAGAGATGAAAATCCAGAATTATGAAAGTCGAAAACAATCAAAAATAACATTTCTCATTTCCTATCAATTTTAAGTTGGCTGTAAAATGTGAAGTCCTCTCCTACTGTTTAGAAGTTCTTAAGTCACTTGCTACTGGCCGATTTTCAGTTTCACAAGCGTCAAATACTGGGCTTTTTGTGGGTGTTTTGAAAAATTCTAACACATCAACAAATGCACCAATTGTAATGCCCTTTGAACATAATTAAACACAATAACAGTACAATACACATACAAAAACTGAAAGATGTGTGAACAATAGTTTTCTTTTAATAATTTTTTTAGGATGACATGTTTTTGGCTCCCAAAAAAAATTTTGACGCTAGTGAGTATGTATGCTAAAATAAAAGAATATTTCACCACAAAATGTTTGTCTTTTGTTGTTTTTTCTTGTCCTAAGTGTCTTTGTATGTCTCTAAGAGTAAATGAACACAAAAATCAACAATCATAGCAGAGTGTCAATCTGCCAGGTAGTTGGCCTTTGGGGGAAATAATTTAAAGCAGGGCTCGATGCAAAACGGAACAGTACACACCTCACACCAATAGTAAGTGTCCTTTCCTCTCAGTAGGCCTAGTTCTCTTTTGAGGCCCTATACCTTGGGTTGTGTATTTCACTGGACTTCTAGATCTAGCAGTAGGTGTAGATCTTGATGCAGTCTTCGTTTTCTTCATCAAAGGTGTGGCCATTGATCTAGGTCTAGATCTAGATGTGCCATGACCAAGACCACTTGGGCCACCTCTTGAACCACCTTTACCTGAATTCTTTGCAGGGGGTTGATATTCTGGATCATTATCCAAATCCAAATGCACCGAAACATCGTCAGAAACTTCACACAAACTGTTGCTTTCTTCAAAAAGTTCGAAGATATTTGATCCAACGTATTTACGTTTGGTCGCTATTTTCAGAGCTTCTGACAATGAGAGGGTGCCTTCCCTTAGAAATTTATTGAAAAAAAAGTTACCGGCAAACTTCTGCCTCGCTCTCACTAAAACGAAAGAAGTGGCCTAGCAACCATATACACCGGTCCTTGCACTGCTTGCAAGGCTTACACGGGCGGGGAAAAAAAATGTAAAGTGTATAGTGCGAAAAGCGTATTTTGGGACTGCTCGCCCTTCTCGCAGGGGGTGCCAGGAACATAGTAAGTGAGTTAAGAAAACAACTTTCTTTTGACCTGAATTGATTTACAAGATAACAATAAATATCTGGACTGTACAAGCAAAAGTAGTTGTGAGGAAACTGTAAACAGCAGATTTTTTCATCCGTTCCAATGATAGTAAGATTTAAGATTGCAAAAGGATCCCCGTTATGGACCATCCACTTCTATTACCAACCACATCAAACAAAAATCACACTTCATGTGAAAGTAAAATTTCAAAAACTTAGAGAGAAATTACAATAAACTTTGTTTTTAACTACACAATATGTGACTTTCCCAAAAATTTGATAAATATATTTTTACACATAACATACTATAAAACAAAATTCTTAAGGTTATTCAGAACATTTTCAGATATCTCTTTTTGCATCATTCCCTTTTTTAAAAAATGATACATACAGTTGTACAACATGTAACAATATCTATCAAATTTGAATCCTGATACTCTTAAATAAACTCCACTCTTTCAAAACCACAATCGCACTTAATCATTTGAGCAATAATAAATTCCTAGTAATCATAACGATCCATATAAGATTTTCAATCAAATACCGGTACTCTTCAATGAAAGCCATTTTCAAACTGGGCACATTAGCCTCTGTCTGCAATAGGAATTGGAAAATATAAATTGAACTAAACAATTTCTGAAAATAAATTTTTGTTCAAAACATCCATAAAACAATTAACATAATTCCAAAGAAACAATTCAACAGCTCGAAACATTTCAAAATACCTAAAGATGTTATACCATGTTATCTGGATAAAACTGTCCCTCCCTGTAGTGTAATGACTGCTGATCTTGGCGGCGGAGGAAATACTTGCGTATCTCAGATATCACAAACACGCTGGAGGTAAGTGAGATGAGAAGAGCAAAGTCTGGACATGACAGAAGAAAAAAAGAATCAAAAAGATAGAATTTATAAAAACATGTATACCATGTAACAAACAAAAAGTCCACTTTATTTTTTAACTATAAAGTGAATTGAAATGGGACTTAAAAAGTTTTCAAAATTTTCTACATTCTTTGTATAAGAAATCTATGGTTTTCAAAGAAAAAATATACGAAGATGATGATGAAGAAGGAGAAGTAAAAAGAAAGGAAAGAATAAGAAAGAGGAGGAGGGGGAGGAAGAGGTGAAGAAAAGGGAGAAGAGGAGAAGGAGCAGGAGAGGACGAGGAGGAAGAATATGAGGAGGGGAATAACAATAGTACCAATAACAACATAAACAATGAAACATATGAAACTTACCTGACAAATAGAGAGCCTCTGTTTGAAAGACTTTTTGTAAAGGGGGAAAGAAAATTACCATAAGCTGCCCAATCAGTGAGCCTCCAACAGCATAAAGGAACATCTTGTTAGTAAAAAACCCAATTTGAAATACAGATTTGCTCTGGAAAAGAAAAGAAATAAAATATGTGACACAAATCGTATCGTTAATGCAGAAGGATGCAAGGATGATTGATTGATTCATTAAACTTTATCCGGACAGAAACAGAATAGGCTGTTTGCATGACATAC
>JAOWAY010195824.1:0-10188 GCA_028565895.1 Goniobranchus geometricus | reverse complement strand
CTCTCTCTCTCTCTCTCTCTCTCTCTCTCTCTCTCTCTCTCTCTCTCTCTCTCTCTCTCTCTAACTCACTCATTCACTCAAAAGAAGACGAAACCATTTTTCTTTTACCTGAAAGATATCTGTATTCATGACTTCAGGCATTGTAAATTCGAGTCACAATTCAGTTGAGTCAGTGTCTCGATTTTATTGCGTAAACCATCTCTTATTATTACACTCCCTTATTTGGGGTGTTCAGTCCCGAGGTCAACAAGTAAAGATGGATGTATTTTGTACCTTGGATGTGACCTTTGTGTGAACACTTTGCTACAAAATGCCAGCCAGCCTATTGTGATGTCAAAGTGCAAATTTGAGTTGTAGCCAAAAAACTGTCTGTGTGTCTGTGTGTATGTCACGTGACCACAAAGGTTTGCTAAATCTGTCATATTGTTATAGAAACTCTTTTCATAGTCTGTACAATATCTTATATATACATTTTATATATATATATTTTACTGTATTCTATCACCACTCATTCACAGTCTTTTCACAAAGATTGCATAAATAAGGAATATTTTAACACTTTCACTCAGGCACTCTCATGTGTTGGGAATTAGCTTAAGCCTGGACACATGTCAGTCCCTAAGGAAACGAAACACATGTGTACTTGTATACATACTTGTAACTGTTTAGGTCCTGTGATAATTAATATGATTATGATTATTATTGTTGTTATTATTACTATTTTGTAGAAATACCAATTTCAAGTTCACTTATGAAGTTATTCTAGCAATTAAACTCTATATAGTATAGGCCTCTACTTCTAAATTTTTTGATGAACTGCATTTGAATGTTTTCTTTTCGGCTTTAAATTATTTTCAAGGTTTTTTTATCTGTTTTTCACAAATTTAGTTATAAAACTGCTTTTTTAATCTTTTTTTTTTCTTTTGTGTTTCTTATGTGTATGTTTTTTAAAAAAAATATTTTGAGATATTTTCGTCTGTCTCTTTTTTCATCCAGAGGAATATGTTTGGTGTAGTTTCCATGCCATCATGGATTTTATCGTCTTGCCCCAGTTGACCAAATGTCTTACACTTTATGCCCTCACTTCTTGTGTTATGTTAACTTTGAATTGCCGCCTGAATGAAATTGATTTGATGCTTTACAATATAAACCAGGTCAAACGTCATTCTCATCATGGAAACTAGCACTAGTCTGATGATGGCATGACCAAGGTTCTAGATTCTATTGTTGCGATAAGCTTTCCATTTGTTGTTGTTGTTGTTGTTGTTGTTGTTGTTGCCTGAATGTCATTTCCTTGGCATGCCAGACCCTTGTCCAGACAGATTGTCAGGTGTATAACATCGCTGTTCTCTGTGTGGCCAGATGCAAAGCCTGTGATGACAGGTTTTTTATTGACACCAACGCTTCTTCTTGTTCAAGCCATTCTCGGATCTTTCCTTTGGATTTTTTTTTGTTTTTTTTGTTTTTTTGGTTCTGTTTTATTTTATTCTTGTTGTGAAAAACGATATTTCTCCTAGTGAAAGACTTGTGCTTATTTAGAAGTCAACCTGTCAGGTAGGGGGCCGATGTGTGTTGGTGTGTGTTGGTGTCTATTGGTGTGTGTTGGTGTCTATTGGTGTGTGTTGGGGTCCATTGGTGTGTGTTGGTGTCTATTGGTGTGTGTTGGTGTCTATTGGTGTAGGTGTTCATGGGACTGCTGGTAGTGCCCATCTCGGTTGTAATAGACAAGCAAGGGTTGAGTGACAGCTTCCTCTGTCAGACTTGCGTTTGTGTCTTCAGAGGTGAAGAGTTTTGTTGCTGGACTGGGGGAGGGGAGGGGGCACTTATTCCCTGGCCATCCCGTATAAAAGTAATGTGTGTGTGTGTGTGTGTGTGTGTGTGTGTGTGTGTACCGCATGGGAGTCTCTTGCTATCTGGATGGAGGGAGGGGGTTTTGCCCAATAAGGCCAACAGAATATCTTGCTAGGTTATTGAATGGAAGTGAACAGTTTGGGGCTTGGTGATAGCCATTGGTCAGTGATTTGTTGTGCTTCTGAAAGAGATTTTTTTTTATTGGTCTATCAATCATCTCTCTATGTAGCGTTTTAGATACCCATATTGTGTTAGGTCCATTGTCATGTTATACTAATTGCGTCTTTAAAATGCCTGTTTCTCTTTTTAGCAATGAAACATCGATATCTCGGTAATTCATCGGCACATTTTTGTTCTCTTTAATCTTGGTGATAGACCATAGAGCGAGGAGTGTTAAAATGAACCAGTTTCATTTTGGCCTAAGTCTGACTTCGCCCATTACGTTAGCGCCCTGACGAGGTGTTTGATCAAATGCTGCTGTCCACTGTCAACGTTTGTTTGTGGCTTCTTTTGTTAGTTGTTGTCCTTGCTGACGATTCTTGGAACCTATTTTACAATTGCGTGTATGTTTGTTATCTTTTTTTAATCCATCAACATAACTGAACCATCACTTTCATTTCAGTCAATCTGTCCGTCTATCTCTCCCTCTCTTTATGTTTTCTTTCAAATTGTTGGTGAATTTCAAAGTTGTTGTCTTTTTTTTCAAACACAGTATTCCCATTTTGCAGTGATATATTGAGATTATGACTTACAACTTACATATATAAATTTTTTTAGCGTTGCTGGGAGAGTGCCATTGACAATAGGGGGACATCTGGACCTCAACACGGGTGTCTGTATTGCCGGATGGGATGCAGATCTTTCAAGGCACCTGGTTTCTGGGTCCAGCCCTTTGTTGTCAAATCCCCCCACCCACGCTTTGTTTGTTTGTTTTTTGCTTCTTTTCTAGAAACTTCTTTGCTGGTCCTGGCACCAATGTAGCCAATGAGATTTCTGATAGTTTTTGTCACTTAATCTGTCTGTCTGTCTGTCTCTCTCTCTCCTTCTCTCTCTCTCTCTCCTTCTCTCTCTCTCTCTCCTTCTCTCTCTCTCTCTCTCTCTCTCTCCTTCTCTCTCTCTCTCTCACACACCTCCCCATCCTCCCTCCCTCCCTCCTTGCGAAAGGCATGAGGATAAAGGTGAATTTTTGTTGCACTCCAGGGCCTATCACGGCCGGAATATTCTGGTAGGACTATGTAAGGATCTATATGTCAGAACGTATAAGTTTTTGGCCAATCAATACGAGATGAGACGGACCAAACGTAAAACATTTGTGATCAATCCCTTCCATCAGATACAAATAAACGGGCTTTGCAAAATCATAAAGCTTGCAATTCAAATCATGGAATCAACTCGGTGGTGATCTAGGTTGCAGGGGTGCACCCGCAACCTATAACCTGTGTCAAGATCCGGTTATCCCGTCATTTAAATTTGGGTTAGCGGACATCCAGTTCTTGGAAAAGCAGGTTTCTGCCCGACGCTCCTGTCAGGGATGAGAAAAGAACAATCTCTATCTTCACTTTAAATTTTATTTGATTTTTTTTACTTCTCTATCTGTCTTGTGGCAACCCTAAGTTCCATGTATCCGGTCTCTGCCTTGGCACTCTTCAGTCTTTGGCAAAGGCTAAAAATACTAAATAGACACCTTAGCTCCCCCCACCCAGACGTAGGCCAACCCAACCATACTCACTCAGAGAAGGATATTGTTGGTAGGCCAGAGTGAGCCGGTTTGTCAAATGTCAGCAGCCAGATAGGCCACCAGCCTCCAGACAACGTTGAGATGCTACTTTGGTTGAAAAAAAAAAATGCCTGGCGGAGAACACTTGTGCACCACTGGAGTGCAGAGTGGATTTAGTGTTGTAGAAAAGCACACCGTGGATTTGTGGTTATAGAAAAGCACACAGTGGATTTGTGGTTACAGAAAAGCACATGGATTTAGTTAAAAAAAAAACACATAAAGGATTTAGGAGTGTAGCAAAGCACAAAATGGATTTAGGGTTATAGAAAAGCACAAAGTGGATAGGACTGTAGAAAAGCGCGTAGTGGATTTAAGGTTAAAGAAAAGCTCTCAATCTTTTTATTTATTTAGTAGTAGTGAGTCAAAGTAGAGCTTTGAGATTTGTAGGTACGGTAGCTGTTACCTTTTGAATGAATAGGGAGATACAACAGGTATAAGTTTTAAGTGTAAGCTGCTATAAAATCTGATTGGAATTTGTTGTCATCGTAAAGGGGTAAACAAACTGAAACTATGACACTTGGAGGGTTCAAAGAATATAAAGGAAACTTGTAAAAATGATAGAAATGAATAATGAACAATATCATAATTAAATCCAATGTTTGACCTATTCTTTACATTCCTATGACTACGATAGATGTCTATGGGACCAACTCACAATATGTATATATATATTTTTATTTGTATATTGAATTGCTGTCATGAAGTGATTTCCAAAATTGGACCATCACACAGGAAATCTGATGGCCCAGCTGGGTGAGCTGAAGCCTCCGCTTTTTAGATGCCAATCAAAACTCCGAATGCTTGACTATCATCATATACCCGTATGTTAGAATTCAGGGGGCAGTTGGTTTGTTCCAATGCTCCTTCTATTGTTTTGTGTGTTTTTTCGTTTACTTGAGATTTTCAAGATACAGTAAGTTTGAATTCAAGTTTTTTCTCTCGAGACATGTGGGCACAAGTTTTTGAATCTAACTTGCAAATGAAAAGTAGTTTATATTATCTCAGCTGTATTGTTTCTTGAGTGGCTTTCCTTTGCTTTATTCTTTTTATTTCTGTGATAAAAATGTCAAGTTCCAGTGTACTCCATTACAACTTGGCTGTCTGTGTTGACTTTTGTCAATCGTTAGCTTACAGCTTGCTGGTGTTCTATTCTTCTTGACTCTCCTTGAGAGGACGAACAAAAAAAAAAAAAGCTAAAATTTGATATTACTGCTGTGTGTTATGTAGAAATAAAACAATCCTCCAAGTCTTGGATTTCAGTAACTTATTAAGATCAGCAATTAGTTTTAGAGATTTGAACCAAGACAGGCCAAGATCTAGGCAGGGCAGCTGTCTACTGCCTGACTGACTGTTACACCATTTGGAATCACTGGGGGTCATGACCTCGGTGCAATCTGGTCTCCTGAGGGTGTCCCAAGTTAGAGACTGAAACAGGCGCCTGAGGGAGATCTTGTCTGGAGACCCGGCACCGTCTTGCTCAGTAGGAGTTGGCACCACATGGGAGGGATTGGGCCCATTGGCACCCTATAAAGACCAGCATGGTTTCAGGTACCGGAACACCGCAACCCTTCGGCAACTCACCTTGTTGGCAGTCTAATGTCAAGGCTAGCTACACGATTGTTTTGTTTTGTTTTGGTTTGTTTAATGCTCAGTGTAACGTCAGCCGACTGATTGGCCTGTGGGAACGTCAGCCCACTGATTGGCCTGTGGGAACTGTGTGTTGGTCCAATCATCAGTCTTGTACTTTTCAATCCAGTGCAACCTTTTTGTACTGACATGGTTGGGAGTAGAGAAGAAATATCGTTATGGTGAGAGGCAACCAGTTTCCCTCTGTATTTATCTGGCTTGAGGCCGGCTTTAGTACAATTGTAGTACATGTAGGGTGCCAGTAGTAGTAATCGACACCAAATTGCACAAAACAGGCCTAAGTGTAGCACAACTGCGTACATGGGCCCATTAAAATTGTTTTTCTTTGGGGTTTGTATGTTGTTGGGTTGGGTTTCTTTGGGTGAGGGGTGTATTTTTTCGTTATTGATGCTAGCCAAATCAAACTTTACTATAAAATCTGTGGGTGTATGCCCAGATAGTCCCACTTTGGTTTGTTGTTTGTTTGACCCAAGCTGTTGTCAGTCTGTCTGGCTGTCCTACTGGCCCTGTTGGATGTTTTGGGAAGGAAGCGATTGGATGGCTGTCTTGGTGCTGGAGATCATTTCACACACTTTGCTCTCTGCCTTCTGTAAAACGTCATTCATTAATTGGCTTAGACTTAGAGTAGTGCCAGTGGTATAGAGGATTTGATTGGATGGAAAGCCAAGGATTTCATTGGACATGAAGTATCGTCTTCCCTGTCAATATCAGTGTGGCTGTACCCGGAATGGACTAAAATTGGTCCGTAGCCTTCTAATGAGTTTATTTGTAGGACTAATGATATCTACATATGTGTGCATGTGTTTAAAAGGAAAACAAATGTGACTTGGGATGTCGTTGTGTGGAATGTGCTTATAGACAGCGGCACTGTCGTTTCCATTCCATGCATTTCATCTGCTGATTTCAAGCTTCTCCTTGTTGTCTTCATGCTCAGGGAATGGCTGTGGTCACCTCAGTAGAGAAAGCTTTTGGGCTGGCAACTGAAAGGGCAAGGGTTTGATTCCCTGTAGTGTAAGGCGACTAGGATTTCAGCCTCTAAATGTAAACAAACTATAATTTAGTACCCTACTACAAATTGCCTCTTTGGGCTGCTCTTCCTTCGGCTGATGTTGAGTTGTTGTTTCAAGACTAAAAGCTTCCAATTTCCCTTCTCCATGAATAAAGGGATAGCCTATTTTTATTTCTTACCAAAAAAAAATTGTCAGCACACACAGGATACTGGTACTAGGATATGTTAGGGAAAGGCCTCCGTTTAGATTTAGAGAGTAGAGTTGTTTCCACTCCTTGTTTGAGGTCAGCCTCTCCTTGCAGGCCGACATCGCCCCTAGACAAATCTCTGTCTCTTTAGACCTTTGAGTCATTTCTGTTTGTCACAGACGTTGATCCCCACGCCAGGACTCAAGCGTTCAAAGACTTTGATAAAAACGATTCATGTCGAACATGGAACAGACAGTGATAGCATATGTATGTGCTCTGAGGTTTTCAATCAGATGAAAGAAACATACCGTACAAAAAAACTAGATTTATTAATTTCCCTGTCCGTTTGACATCAAAATCCATGAAAAGGATCTCATTAAAAACGACAATTGGCTGATGGCCCCAATAGCTTGATGTGGCCAGAATGTAGTTTGGGGTAAAAACAATCCGATGCATACATATATATGTGTGTTGGTGAACGGAACTTGGCGTGTCAAATTTCAGGGCAGTTTTACCTTAGTTATCATCTCTATTCTCTAACCGGCTCCACCCCGTTTCCAGTCCGACTTGTCATGACAAAATTTTTGTGTCCAAGAAATGCGGTACGTTTCCTTTGATTCCAATGTTCCCAACTCCCTCAAACACTGGCTTGAGTCTGCCTAGAGGCAGATTTGTCAAGGTGTGTCAGCCTAAGTTTTCAGCCTGGTGCCGTTACTTTTTTTCAGCAACTGACTACACGTACAAAGATGTTAGTGACAGGTACGCTGATGAACTTATGGGCAGCTTTGGGGGTGACTGAGGCAGCTGTCGTCCTCACTTCTACAGGTAGTAGTTATGTTTTATCGTATCATGTTTCCTGTCGAAGGGAATCTAATTCACTCTGGCAACTGGATAGTCTATCGTATCACCGTCTACATTAACAACAATAACGATAACGATGGCAATAAACAGCCGATGATGTGTGTTTTTGTATACATAAAAACAGAAAGAAAATCTTGTTGACATTTCATACTTATTTTTAAGTGGAGCTCGTCTGTGACGACCTGATTCGTTATAACGAAGACTCTTGTGCTTCTACTTCTGTACGACCTTTTGGGTTTGTTGTTTTGTTGTTTGTTTTATTATTAATGAATTAATTTTTGTGGCTGTACAATTCCATACATAATGAAATAATAAACACAACGTACGACTAATGAAGCAATGATCCATAGTTTTGGTCTTAGTTTATTTCAGCTGGCTGAATGGTTAAGGTGTTGGGACCGGGAGGTCCTAGGTTTGATTCCGCCAGTGATGACTTGTGATTTTCTTCCTTCAGCAAGAAAATGGACCCTACCGGTAATTGTTTCACTCGGCTCAGGTGTTTGAGTGCCTCGTCGCAGACTGGTAAGGTCGCTCACAACATGCTAGGCTTGACTCTATTTTATTCCCCACGCGCTTTGCCTGCCAGGGAATCGAGTAGATGTACTGTAAAGTGCTCTAGTGGGGTGTGGGGAGGGGGGCGGCAAGGTGGTCAAAATCCTGATGAATGACGTGTCTTTCCCACCAATTCCATATAGATCTAGGCTCCTCCCTCAGCACCTTCTCCTCCACTACACCAGAACTGTCAAGTCGTCTTCCTTACAACACAATGACATTCAGTCGAAGGGCTACATCCCAAGGTCAATGACAACAAGTGCATGTGACAGGCCATGTGAAGGCAAAAGTAAAAGGTTTGGGTTCGAACCAAGTCAGTTCCAGTTTCTGGACAAATTCACCTTTCAGATTTTTGTTTAGCTGTCTTTGTCACCCGGCTTTTTGGTCATTTTGGGGGCCAAAGTTTGCCACAAGTTTTTAAAGAATTTGCCACAAATATTGACGGAAAATGACAAAATTTGCTGCAGAGTGTTGCAATGAGTATGAGAATTTAGCATCCCCCCCCCAAAAGTAACATTTGGTAGCAAAACAATATAATAGACAGTAAGAATAGGCAAAACAGTATTTTGATGTAAGCATGACGAATAATTATCATACAACATGAAAATCTACGTGAACAACAACCGCTAACTTTAAATTTATAATCGCACAATGGGCCAGTTCCAATGAAAAATTATGATACATTTCACAAATTTACCAAAGATGAACCAATGAAAAGTTGATCAAAACGGGGCGGCTGGGAAACTAATAAAGGTGGACAAAAAAAAAAAAAAAAAGAAAGAAAAAAGGCATGATACATTATATGTGCTACAATGAGTAAACAACCTATTCCCTAAAGGAGGCATCAAAACTTGTTATAATACAGAAATAGAAAAGACTTAATGTTGTCCTCTGTGAGGTTACGCCTCCTGCTGGAAAGAAGCAAGTTATATAAGAAGAAACTTCTTTCAGCTTCAGCCGATTGCATGTGGCCATGCTGTATTTCGAAGCAAGCGATGCCAACACAGGGCTGTACTGATTTCCAAAAAACATCAAGATTCATGTCGCCTATTGCATGTCTGACGGCGCCAGGAGCCATCTTTTCAACATATATGTCTCTTGTGGGTGACAAATTTGTCCATTACATTATATCATGATTAGATCTAGATCTCTATGAAAAGCAGGACATGAGCTGCGAAGACTTAAGACGACAAGATCTGAATGAAGGATACTGACTCCATTTCGAAATTCGAAATGAAAGTGTGCTTTTTTCCGGTACCGGTGATTATTTGCCAGATTGGCAACAAGCAAAAAAAGCAAAAATTAGTGTTTTATTTCTTTTTTTCTTTTTTTTGGAGGGGGGGGGGGGAAGGAAAGGGGTGGATTATAGGATCTTTTACAATTCTTTTTTAAAGAAAATTCAGAAAATCCACCAAGAAATGAGAGTCAGAACATAGAGTGGATTCCGCGTGGCCACGTGTGAGGATGAATAGAACCAGACATCCACATATAATATATGCTTGGAAGCACCGAGACCATCGACTAGAGATGTACCAGACCAAGACCTTCTGTGTGGTGCACTTGGACATTTCGGCCGATTTGTGTAATACCATTTTATCAAACTGAATGTTACTTCATACGTATAAGTTAAATTGTCTCATTGCGAATCATGAAGACTGTTTTCTCCGATAACAATTTAATATGTAACTTCTAATTTCCTTTCAATGCAGTGATATTTTGGGAATTGCTCGTGAGATTCAGTGAAGATTTCTTCTTCTTAAACCAAAACAAATGAGTTTCAGAAAGTTATTGCACTGACATCCTAATCCACATTCTATAACGTTTGGGTTTAATATGCATGTATTGCCTGTGCAACTAAGTAGAGACTTTCTCTTTAAATATTAATAAATGTATTGCACAAAATTTATCTGCAGTGATCATTTGACCCACACTCTATGACATAAAATGTTATATATTTTGTTATACCGCACACACAGGGAAACGGTTCTCCCAGAAAGAGGACATATTGTCTGAAAGTTCCCTTCATCAGCAACAATTTTCTAGATATTTGTTCTTTTTTTTCTTGGGCTTGCCCTATTTTCATTTTTTTTCGTAATTAAGCGTCAGTGAGGTTCTTGTAGTATATTTTAAGCTTATCATTTACATGTCGATTAAAGCATAAAAATTTGTCTCTTAATTGGTATTACATTTTCTCCGCAGCTAGTCGTGATAACCGCTTATACTGATATCTCTTCTTGGAAGAAAATACCTGAGGAAAGAAGACAGGATGAATGATGATGATATTAGTGGTAGTAGTGGTTTGA
>JAOWAY010195713.1:0-10190 GCA_028565895.1 Goniobranchus geometricus | reverse complement strand
TACTACTACTACTACTACTACTACTACTACTACTACTACTACTACTACTACTACTACTACTACTACTACTACCACTAAGAAGAAGAAGTAGAAGACTAAGAAGAAGAAGAAGAAGAAGAAGAAGAAGAAGAAGAAACTTTAACTAATTCATTTGTGCAAACTACTCTCTTTTGATGGGATTGACTTATCAAGAAGTCTAAATTTACACTCATGATATGAGTGAAAAGTTCCTGTTTAACATTTATGCCACTATTTTTTTCTTTTTATTCATGCATATTCAATTAATTCCGTCAATGTACAATATGTCCCCTGCAGGAAATTTGTGTTTATGGTTTGTCAAAAGTACAATCGTTTCAGATCAATAGACCTTATTATCCCGGCAGGAAATTTGTTTCAACCTTGTAAGGTCCAGAATTGATGACTGCTTATATAACTCTTCCCAGCCACGATAAGATTGTGGAATAAAAGGCCACTCTTGCTTAAATACAGCATTAGCCTGCTCAGAAAAAGAACATCAAACTGAGAACAGTAGACTTCTGATAACACAATCTCCATGGGACCAGTGTAATTAATTTGCTTTATCAAGAATTTGTGTTTAAGGAAGGTGAAGGAGAAGAATACAAGAAGGCCGGGTCTAGTTGATAGAAATTGAAGTCCCGTCATTGAATGATAAATGCGGGCACAAGCACCGACTTATCTCACTATGGTAGAACTAAATGAAAAGAAAGGGGTGTTTGCAGAAAAGGGGGGAGGGGGTGGGGAGGTTGGCAATCGCAGACAATGGGGTGACTGGTGAAGCACATGATCCCATGCCCATTGAGGCGCAATTGGAACATGATGCCTAGCATAATTGGCTCAATGTACATCATGTCATGACATGCACAGTGTGCAGTGCGACAGTGTGCCCATCTCCAGGTACCCCTACCCCCTTTCCCTCTTTGTATCAGAGTTGGTGATGAAACATGAAACCTAGGCTAGGCCTATTTAACATGCATCCGTTCCCTGAACATGTCACTAAGCATCACCTATGGGAATCCCTGCTGGTACATCAGTTCTGGGAAGCTGCACCAAATGAATTTTCAAACGGTCATATCAAAGAAAGAATGGTTGTAGATAAAATCTTATTTCATGTTTGAAGCCAGCAACTGAAAATCAAGGCGAGATATGAGCAGATTTTCCTTTTTCTTGTTAATCAAATCTTTGTGGAGATTAAAGACTGATGGAAAAAAGTGGTGAAGTTATATATCCTTTATACGTCCGGCCGTTTACAAATAAATGAACTGGACTTGGCCAGGTTTTAAAAAAGTATAACATTGCTATTTTGCCGGCCCACTAAAGAGGAGAAAAATGACGATGTCCTTCTCTTTTAAAGTACTATTGCATCACATTGCATTTTCACACTTGTTTAATTTCGTAAACATATTGTGTACAGCATATTTAACGGATAACCATAAAATGATAACTGTGATTCTTAATCTTCAAGACACAGCTTCTTCTTCTTCGAATAATCTGATTGACTCTATAATGCAAAAAAGAAAGAAAGAAAACCAGTGATGTGTAATACTTTGATCTAAGGGTAATTGGCAGATGGACTGTTTGAAGGAGTCTACGTCTGGACTCTATCTGACAGAATCAGAGATACTGTTCCACAGTCTAAGTGAGCTGGGGAATAGAGAATTTAGGAGGCAATCTAGGTTTGAATATGGAACATTAAGTTTTGCCTTTTATTTAGTCTAGCGTTAATGCTATGGTTGCGGATTTGGTACTTCTCAATTAGCTGTACAAATAAGGCTCTTTCATGCATACAAAGTAATACATACAGGATAATCCATGCAACATTTTAAGAGATGTTCGTTTTGAAAAATATTATTCTCATACTGTTTTTATACATCTTTTGCGTTTTCTAGGTTAATTCCGTAACTAAATGGTTCTTGATATAATGTTCAAAACCTGCTGGTTTTGTCCTTAGTGATGAAAAGACCTAGGAAACTGCTAAAGGAATTTCTGTTGCATTGCAATGCTACAGCAGACAGATCAAAGAGGGCCACTCAAATGACTCACAATGGCCAAAAATTCTCCCTTTTTGCATCATGTTCACCAGATTCAGTCCTCTCTGACTTTCTCCTTTTCCGCAATCTTTAGATCAAAAATTTACAAAAGATGAAGACATCTCAAAGGCGGTGGAAGAATGGTTTCAGTGTCAACCAATGTTGTTTTGTTTTTCTTTCCACCCAAGGACTTCTGAAGGTTAAGACAAGATGACGGAAATGAGTTGGTGTAGGGTGACCATATAGAGAAATATCAAATATTTTGAGAAACTTCCTGTGCCCATCATGATAAGAGTAGGAACTTATTGTAGACCCAGGGTATATTTATACTTATATATTATAGTGACAGACTTATAGACACACCCAACAGTCGTGACATTTAGAAGAAGAATTATGATAACATTATCATGGTTTCTCCTTCTCTCAGTTAATGATCAAAGGTGTCAGTGATGTACTGGTGTCATCTAAAGTTGTGCCTGCTTTGGTCACTTTGGCCAATGACCAGGAACTGTGAGTATTTCTCTGTGTGTCTGTGTATGTTAGACCAATTTGGGTGGGATGGGGGGCTGGGGTGCTGGGTTAAAGATATAGTGGTAATTAAGTAAAGTGGTAAAAATTGGTCAAAGGTTAAGTTAATTTGAACACATGGAATTCAGTAGATCAACCAGCCCATGCCAAAGGTTCAATTGACTTTTGATACCCAAGAAAAATATGAACAGGAAAATTGTATTGTTGCTTTTATCTTTATAAATCACTTTAAGAAGGTAAGAATCTGAGAAAAATAATCAGTATATATTTCAGTCATAATTATTAGTTATTTCATATGTATGACAGTGAAAATCTCAAAGGTGTACTTTAGATCTAAACAGTGTAATGGTATTTCAATGAATCTTCCATAGGTAAAAGTCGTTATATTTAAGAAGAGAAATGATGGCTGTTGTTAGCTATGATCAATTATTGATATTGATAAATGTTGGTAATCAACTAAACTTTTGTGTGGTGTTAATTTGTTTTTTCTCCTCAGCTCTGTCAAAGTCGCCACCATCCCTTCTCTTGGTGCTGTGATAGAAAATATAACCATCAGAGGGGTAGGTATTCTGTAATAAACATTTATGAGAAATAAAAGAATTTGAAATAAATTTCGATAAATTTGCACCCTAAACAGACATTTAAGAAAAGTGCTTTCAATGCCATGGAGTGAGGCCCATATTAATACTATGTATCTTGGGTTTCTGTGCCTTTAATCAATTAGTCAATCAATCAATCAATCAATCAATTTCACTATATCCCATTTGGGAAACTTGTTTTCATGGTTCATAAGAGCATAGAACTTGTGTTTGAAATATGACATTAATTCTTGACATGAGCCTAAAAGCTACAACTACATTAAGAATTGTATTGTGTGTATTATTGAATAAAAATTCGACATAGTAGAGAAGTATCATATAGATATAACATCAATAATATATCTTTTTGTGTTAAGGATCGTAAAATGTATGCATTCTATGAAAGACATCTTTATAAAAGTTTATGCATTGCATTTTAACGACGCACCTAAGAATGTTATGGAGCTCCAGTTGTACTGCACTATGATGATACGTCAACTAAACAATAGCCTTTATCAATGACTTCTTATAGAAAAAGGCAGGAATGGGCTTTTGTATCTTTCTCTACTTCTTTTGGGATGAATGAGCCTACAGGTTGGAGATGAATTTAAGATTTGGATTTTGAGTCGATTTATGTCATTTTCTATTGTTTCAAACTTCTTCTTACAGAGGCATTACTCATAAAGTGATCTTTGATCTTGATAATTCTTTGTTTTCCATGCTTTTCTAAAGACAGCATTGATGTTTTTCTGTCTTCCCTGGATGCATTCCCACCCCAGGCTGAATTCAAAATGAGTAGACACCACAATATGGACCAAAAAAGCAAATTAAGAATGAGATTAAGTATTGAAGGAACTGAGTCTCCTTAAACAAAGTAACTCTTGTTCATTTTTTTGAAGACGGTGTTAATGTGACAATGCCAATGGAGCTTCTCTGTAATATTTCTTACCCTTTCCCTTGGACAAGAAGCCATCAGTACTGTACTCCCTTGCACCGCTAGTCTGCATTTTACACCTCTTTGAGTGAGGAATGTTGTGCTAAGAATCTCATCCAAGGAGCCAGTATCAGAGCCATCACCATCAGAATTTGAACCATAGACATTTTACTCTGTTTTCAAAAGCTTTTACAATATAGCCATTGACATCAAGGAAGTCTTCGAAAAGTTGTTGACAGAGTTCTCAGTCAAACTTGTAGGGATCATTTTCATCTTGTCTTTTCTGTTTCCTTTTACCCATTTTAATGATTGATGTTAAAAACCAACTGAACATCAGCAAAAAAAAAAAAAATCCAATAGAAAAGAAATTAAAAAATATGCAACCCATAAAGGAAAACAACATGAGAAAGAAGATGTATAAAAGAAAAAAAAGAAAAACCAGTTATCACCACCAATCCAAAACCACTATGAAACACTATGCATAGAAATCAACGTCTGTTTTTTAAAGAGTTCGAACTTCTGTCTTCACGTCATTCACAGGTTCTAGACAGGGTACATATGCAGCTGCAAATGTTTTTTGATGACCCCAGCTATAGGGATGAGCATATTGTCCATGTTGAATTGATCAGAACTCTCACCCGCTGTGGTCCAAGTGCGGAGCCCAAGTTCAGAGATGAATGTGAGTACAGACATTGTTATGTGGAGTCTTTGTTGCCAGTTATACTTTTGTATTTTTGTTGGGTATTACCAACACCTTCTGGTTTGGTCGATTTTGCTACAATAAGCAAGTCATGAACTGCCAAATCAAATGAAAGGGGGCTGTTAGTGAGATATGTGAGACTCACAAATTCATGAATAAATCTGATATTTTTTCAACCCTGTCAATATATTTTAAACCAAGACTAATCAGTTACTCAACGTGACAAAAACCATAAAAAAAACAAACACCTAACCTCTCACCAGAAGCAATGTTTACAAAAAAAACCCACCTTTTACTCTCATGCCAACATTGCCTGGGTCAATCTCTCTAAACAGATCATTTACAGCTATTCACATGAAAAATTAAAAGGACAAGAAAAATATGTGTTTATATTTTGCATTCATTGATTTCTAGATGTAAGTGTAACTTGCATAATGGACAAAGATGCCTGTTGCATCTTTTAAACCTTTTGATTATATATAGCGGTGATGCCATTGGTTGCTTCATCTCATTTTCTGCTCATTTTAAACCTTCTCTCGTCTTTAATGTAATTCCAACTTTATTATTTTCTTGTTCCTTATGGAATCTTTATACATGAGACTTTGTATCAAGTTACATAAATATACTCACCCGCAAATAACTTGGAAAAGTATTCCAGGACATTACCATCCAAAACCTGAATGGTGAAAGAAAAAAAAAGGATGTTATCACTGCTCAAATATCCTCAATACCCAAGTTGAAACTGACCTCTAAAAAAAGTTGGGTTTTTTTTGTGGGACTACCTCAGAAAGGGAATTTCATACCTGCCGTTCGATCACTGAGCATGGTTGATTTCAAACATGCAATATTCTTTCCTACAATTGCATTATTATAAACACATATGTTTATATTATGGGCCTTGGCTATGCATTTTGTGTCTTATATATTCAAATTCACAGTAAACAGATATCGGAACTGGGTGCATGTGTTTTTATCCTCTCACTACCTCGCCCCTATTTGTTTTCCAAGGAAGAGATGATTTCTCTTTTTTTTTTATCCATGGGTGGAGGGGGATTTTGTTTTCTTGTGTTTTTATTTATACTTCACTTATTATATACATTGAAATAGGGTTTAGGATCAAAGTACCAATATAATAAAAGGTTCCGCCACTTGTTTATAAATTGTGTTTTGTGTGTGACAGTGAGTTTATGTGTGGATGCTGGTTAGGGGATGGAGTAGTTTTAACATTTCAAATGAATTATCCCCATTCTGCCAATTATAATTTTCAGCAAATAACCATAAAATACTATGATAAGATAACTATCATATCATCTATATGAATGATTAGAGATTCGTTGGTAAATAGCAAGCATGCCCTTGTGGTCAATTAAAGCGGTCATCTATACGGCAAAATGTCTGTGTTTCAAATACCTGTGTTGGTGGAACATACTTAACTAGATTTTTTTCCGTCCAGGATATGCACTATGTGAATTGAGTTGCAATCCTACTAGGAAATACACCTGCTGAAAGAGGCTGGGGTGGGATACGTATTTCAATAAATGTTATCAGGTCTTGTCTGCTAAATGCCACAGAAACTGGGGGACAGTATCGGTTTTTACTGGGCTGTATGGTCTAGAGAAAGAATTGTTTTCCTCTTGGATGCAAAATGTCACAAAGATCTACATGCCATGCAGCAGAGATTTCTGTAGTAGTTTTCCAGGGTATTTTATCTAGTCTTTGCAGGAGAGAGTCCATTGTGTGTCATTTAACTTGAATTGGTTATTTGACCAAACAAATATAAAGGTCCAATAGTTGGAAGACTCATTTGCAAAGAGAGAGAGAGAGAGAGAGAGATAGAGAGAGAGACAGACAGACAGACACAGACACACACACAGACAGACAGACAGAGAGACAGATAGAGACAGATAGACAGACAGAGAGAAAAAGAGAGAGAGAGAGAGAGAGAGGGGCAATGAGGGGTACATTCTCCCGCCTTTACCAATGAGAGAAGCTCAAACTACTCTACCTAAAATATAAATCTATCTGGGCAAAGTTGGAAAGCAAATTGGCCTTTTACATCGCACACTGCAAGCACCACATATTTTGCAGTGGTTTGGGAATTGGATTTCACATTTGGATTTCACATGTTTTGCATAATATATTGAACATCTTTCGTTATCGCTTGGTCATTGACCTGTTCCATTCTTTTTCCCCTCAGTCAGACTATTTTTTGTTGTTGTTTTTCTTTAGAATAAAACCATGCAGTAATTCAGATAAGTCGATGGGTGCAGACCCATTTAGATACTGGTAAACGAGAAAAGCTGTGTTTTATTTTATTGTTTCCAACGCTATGCCAATGTAGCTCTTCTAGAAGTCATAACACACTTTCCATTTTAGTGTTTTTTGAATAGATTTAATGTCCGTAATATATTGCTCAGTTTTATCTATGACTATAGTGGCCATTATGTTACTTGTGGGCATTTAAAAATTTTTGAAATACAGTTGATACAGTAGAGAATGGGTCAGCGGGATGTAGATAGAAATCGAGTGTCTCGAAATTATTTTAAAGCACTCAAGTATGATGACAATGAACTTTATCCATGCTCTCAATTTTGACAAGGAAACATTGTTTACATCGTGAACTTTTGTGACATCCCTTACACTTTGGCTACAACAGAAAAGGTTCCTAGTCACCTGAGTCACAGTTACTGATTGCCCTGTGTTTTTATGTGACATGAACTGTCAGATTATTGTTGGGGACTCTGCTCAATGTTGGCAAATTAAATGTTTCACAAACTATCCACCGCTTGACTGGGCCATTATATGCCAGAGCAAGACAACTTACATACTAGATTACCCATATTATCCAATCAACAGCAAGCAAATGTATATGAACAGGCATTTACAACTATGGGTCAACATCCTGGCATACCAAACGTTGTGGGTTGTTCGGGCAGAATACGAGTGTGGATTTAAGGTTCTGTCTGCTTTATAGACTCTTCCAGGGCATTTGACTTCATCATCCATGAGAAATAGATTGAACGGTAGAAGAAAGGCTTCATTGATGAAATTGATATTGTTGTAATATCAAAACTGTATTGAGATCAAAGAACTCAAATTAAAATAAAAGGGCAGTATTCTAGCAGAGCCAGTAAAAATCCAGAGTGGTCTTCTCCTGACTCAAAGTTGGAGGCATCACGATAAATAATTTGGGACATGCTGATGACACGGTGCCTTTGGCTGAGAATGAGGAAGATCGTCAGCCCCTAGTGACAGTGAGAAAGAATGAGAGTGAAGAAAGAGGACTTCAAATGAACGTGAAGAAAACTAAATATGTTCATTTCCAACAGAACAGAAGTGCTGCAAGTTAATATAAACAAGAAATCAGAATCCCATAGAACAGGTTAACAATTTTGTATGCCTCAGGCAGTTGATAATGGAAGATGGAAGAAGTAAAGCAGAGGTGAAACGAAGGATTGGAATAGCAAAAGCAAGTTTTCACAAAATTGAATAAAATTCCATCAAACAGGAATATCAGCTACTCAACAAGACTAAGACTAAACATATGCTATATGTGGGCAATATTTCTACACAGTCTCTGACAGCCAATGTCGAAAAATGAATTCAAGCATCTGAAATGTGGCTTTATCAGAAAATCACAAAAACCTCATGGAAAGAGAAGAAAACTAATCAAGAAATTGTAGAGGTGCTCAATTTTACCCTGTTTACAACTATCAAACAAAGAAGACTAAGATTCTATGGTCATACTAGAAGGCATGACACAATCCAAAAGAAGATCCTGGAGGATAATGTAAATGAAGAAAAGGGGCAGTGGACTGAAAAGAAAAGTTGGCAACACAATATTGAAGAAGATAAATCGATGAAGATTGTAATGAGTGTAGTGTAATTGGAATGGAAAGTCATGGCATCCAACCTATGGAAATATGAGAACCGCGATAAGAATACAAGGTGCTGCACAACAATCCATTAGATCTTGAAGATGAACCTGATGATGAACTTACATTGTGTGATGCGCAACCTGGCCAAAGTGGCAGAGCTGTTCTCCAAGAAATGGACATTAACTTTAGATACCAATTAACTCTCCATGTCTCTCTCTCTCTCTCTCTCTCTCTCTCTCTCTCTCTCACTCACACAGATACACACACACACACACACACACACACACATGCGCAAACATCGAGCCATGCACACTAAGGCAAAGAACTAGCAACCAAAACGGTGTATCGATCAAAGTTATAATCCTCTCACTCGATGGAAAATGTTGCTTTCTTTGGCGCTTCACACCATCCATGTTGTGGGCCGTGTCTGGATCAAGAGAAGTAAGCTAAGTGAATTCCAGCTGAGGTTACATTCCAAATAAGACAATTGTAGGAAATGAGTTGCG
Organism: Goniobranchus geometricus; assembly: GCA_028565895.1. Classification (NCBI taxonomy): domain Eukaryota; kingdom Metazoa; phylum Mollusca; class Gastropoda; order Nudibranchia; family Chromodorididae; genus Goniobranchus; species Goniobranchus geometricus. The sequence continues at coordinate 1,018 of JAOWAY010195713.1, read as the reverse complement.
GTTTCTAATAAACAACTTGTGGTTTGTTGAGGGGTCGCCTAATCTATTTATACCCTACCCCTTTTCTGACAGTTACTTGTGCCACCTTACTGCAGGTACTTGACTGCCTGCTAAATTCGATGTGTGCAGCGCTGATAGCAGATCAGGCTGGTTATCAGCTACCTACCTTTCCTTGAGGAAAGTTGGGTACTCCGAAATACGGCCGTGCAGGAGTACCGAGCCCCTTTCAACCTAACTCGAGAACTGAGCTGCGGTTATATCAGGGCCCCTCCCGCTTGCTATCAACACATAGAAAGACGCGGCTTGATCACGACCGGATCATCAGATGACAGCTACCTACCTGTCAGCTAGGAAGTTTACAGTCAGCTATGCCCTGCGAAATAACTGTATGTTGTACAACCGGGCCCTGGTCACCGTCATGCTGCAAAACAGATGGTGCCACCAAAGAGCTTAGACACCAGGGGCTACTTTCATCCTGTTGTCCAAAATTCAAAATGGCGAAAGTTACGTGGCACTGGAAATTGAGCATAAGAATGATCCCATATACATTAAAAAAACATATATTTCTGATTTTTAAAAGAACCCACAAAAATACATAAAAGAATACAAATAACAAAATAAGAAAAGTGTTATTGTGACATTTAAAATCTTTGTCAGGGGAATCAAAAGCAAAACAAAACAGAACCGTGTATGTAATACTTATGATTTTGTGTATAATATAATAGTTTCACGCGCGTTTTGCCGTAACATATGTATATAAATTCTCTTTCCATTGGGGCAATGTAAGTAATTATTATGTAACCTAAACATACATGATGAACAATTGGATAAATACATGACGGTTTCAATGACGTATGTATTATACGTTATACCTATTGGTTTAGATTGTATGGTTGTTTAAAAAGTATTACTCATCGTCCTTTTTCTTAAAACCAGGAAAGTCACTCACTCACTCATCTGGCGTGTCAGTGTTTGACGTTGCCTCCCTCACATTTCGCCGAAAGCATCTTCTGTTCTG
>JAOWAY010195602.1:0-10190 GCA_028565895.1 Goniobranchus geometricus | reverse complement strand
ATATCGTGCAGTTAGACGGACCATGCATCTATATATTTACCCGAGTCCCACTCTCTCATTTAACAATCAATCAAATGCAAGCCCACAAAGGGCTATGCACGTGATAAAATTTAATGAACACATTTCTTACCAGGCCTGTCAGTCACGGAATAAGTCTCCACACATTAAACAAAGAATGTGTAGCCTTGTGGGTGAAGAGGTGGAGCCAAAGCTTAGTCACTCAAAAACTGACCAAACACAAAGAATCAAGGACAGTCTCCTTATTCACCGTCACCACATTGGTCAGATGTGCGTCCATTGATTTAATTGACTCAGTGTTTTGTAACATTCATACATGTCAGTGTAAACTCATTGTCTTCTGTGTCGCCGTATTTCTTGAACTTATGCCTTGCTATCTGGCAAGTAGAGCCATCTCATTTGTTGTGGCCGATCCAGCTGGACAGTGATTGTGGATAGAAAGACGCCTTTCTGTCTGCCAGGTCCGTGACGGGTAGAGCTGTGTCTTTTGTTAACAGTCTACCCAGCTGGACAGTGATCATTGTGTCATTGTTTGCTTCGTCCACGTGTACAGACAGGCACCTATCCGTCTGGCAGGTACTTACACATCTTTATAAACACGTAATAAATGCTAGATGTACAGCTTAATCAGAAATACGAAATCGTAACGCGTTAAGTGGGAGGTGTATGAGAAAATGAAATCAACTTTTGTCAAATTAAAAAGAAATGTTAAAAATCGTGTTCTTAGCTGGACGGGGTGTGTTGTGAAGGGGCCGATCCATATAGAAAAAAATTTGTTGTCTGGAAAAACCGTGCAGGAAGATGGACCGCGTTCTTAGACGGCGTGTTGTTAAGGCGCCAGTACTGTAGTAGTATTGTTGTGGTTGCTAATGGCATGTGTGATGGAGGATCAAATGAAAAAGCACACTAACAATCCCATTCACAGACATATTGTACATCACTTCTTATTAGTAGTAGTAGTAGTCGTAGTGGTAGTAGTAGTGGTAGCAGTAGTCGCAGGAAAATGCTCCTATTGAGTATGGATCTAGATTCCAGAATGGCGAGACCTAAAAAGTTACGGGTTCACTCAATTAAAATGAATGACTGGACAAGACATGTGACCTTCAGGACAAAAGCCCTTCATCTGACAAAACAACAACACAGGCACAAAATGCAAATAGAATAGAAATTTTAAAAAAATGGATGCTAAAAGTCTGTTTGGTTTGACTTGAGTCTTTCAACTATCTCCCTCTTACTTGACATCGAATTCGCTCTTTGAAAGGTGTAAGACAAATCAACGTTTTCATTTGTATCCTTGTATCGTGACATGGTTTTCCATTTCCGATGTACCATTTCTATTTACCCCCAAAACAATCCCAAGTGCTAAAATAGAACCAAAGTGTCTTAACTGAGCTGAGAGACCCAGAAATGGTCCCTCCCTGTCAGGGGCTGGACTAAATTTCCAGCTAGTTTCATTGTGAGAAACTCCCATTACTCCTGTAGCGTACATCACTTGCCATATCATTTTCTTGCAGACTTGGCCTCGCTTTGATAGCTGTTCCGTTCGTTCTGTGATGACTTTGATGGTCATTGTTCTTGTTGTTGTTGGCTGGATTCATTGAAAGCAAATCACCTTCAGTTTCTATTTTCACACAGCTTTTGAAAAAACTACCTTTTGGTTGTTTCAGTTTTTTCATAACAACGTATATATGGATTTGAAATGGACTAAGAGATGCGTCAATAGTGGACAGTGGTCATCCAAGAAGGTCAAGGTAATGCCAGTCTTATCTGACCACTTACGGCAAATCTTACACCGACACCAGTCACAGCTTTCATCACATCCTTTAACATTTCACCCCATCACTGCTCAAGACCAGGTGATAACAGGGGAAGGTCCCCCTACAGGACTAGGATTGAACGACATAGCTTTGAAACACAGACTTAAATTTACAAGACTAGGATTGAAGGACAAAGGTTTGAAACTCAGACCCAAGTTTAGAAGAGCAGAATTGAAGTACATACGTTTGAAACCCAGGCTCACATTTACAAGACTAGGATTGAAGGACATAGGTTGGAAACCCAGGCTCACATTTCAAGACTAGGATTGAAGGACATAGGTTTGAAACACAGACTCTCATTTCAAGACTAGGATTGAAGGACATGGATTTGAAACGCAGACTCACATTTACAAGACTAGGATTGAAGGTCATAGGTTTGAAACGCAGACTCACATTTCAAGACTAGGATTGAAGGACATAGGTTTGAAACACGGACTCACATTTCAAGACTAGGATTGAAGGACATAGGTTTGAAACGCAGACTTACATTTACAAGGCTAGGATTGAAGGATATAGGTTTGAAACGCAGACTCACATTTACAAGGCTAGGATTGAAGGATATAGGTTTGAAACGCAGACTCACATTTACAAGGCTAGGATTGAAGGACATAGATTTGAAACACAGACTTACATTTACAAGGCTAGGATTGAAGGACATAGGTTTGAAACGCAGACTCACATTTACAAGACTAGGATTGAAGGATATAGGTTTGAAACGCAGACTCACATTTACAAGGCTAGGATTGAAGGACATAGATATGAAACACAGACTCACATTTTCAAGGCTAGGATTGAAGGATATAGGTTTGAAATGCAGACTCACATTTATGTTTGGTAGACTGTCAGGCTTCAGCCTTTACGACAATGACCAGGTAACCGGCTTGACCTCCTGGGGATGTCATGTAAGTCAAAAGGTCGTCGTTATGCCAAGCAGGAGCCTTGGTGTTCCAACAAATTTCTTTATACTTGTAAGCTTTTTAAATGTCATGTTGATTTTGCTTTTGAAGGTTTGGTGCCTGGTCTATAACCATGCTGGAGTAGCAGTCCCTTTCAAACTGCTCCAGAACCGAGCATATGGTTATATCAGGACCTACCCTGATTCCATCTCTCTTCACGATGATGGCTTGATCACAAATGGGCTAATAGATTATGAAAATCAAGCTGCTGAGGTTGCCTGTAAGTCAGGATGACCGTATGAAAAAGTGCCATGTCTCTCAAGAGTGAATAAAATGGCAATCTACCATTTGTATGTCCCAGGACATAGGATCTACTCACAACTAACCTACACGACATTTAAAAGTAGGCCTACTCCTCTTTGTGATGGATTTTCAGGTACAGTTTAGGTTTTGGTTCAACGTTGTTAATTTTTTATGTGTTTGTTTTGGTCAAGAATATAACCTTAACCTGGCTTCCCCCCTTCCCCCACCCACCCTCTTTCTGTGTCCTTCTCGTCTTGTCCAGGTGAAAGTGGCCAGAGATCTCAACATCCCGTTACCTTCCATGGCAGGAGGAATGGCTGTGTAAGGCGGCAACAGTGTGGTGTAGCAGGTTGATATGATTTGTATATAATACACATCTATATAGGGTCACTGCAGAATTCTATCCTTCCTACGTAGTTGCCTTGAAATTTGCAGAAAGCACACCCCAAAAGATCCTTGCCTCGTGGGTTCTAACTCAAGTCTTTACTTCATCCCGTCAAGCTGATTGGTGATTTTCAGCCGTGTTTCATGTTAAATGTGTGAGTTAGGCATATAATGTCTGTTTTCAAATCATCTCCGAGGTTGTTTTTGTTGTTTTGTGCTTTCTGAACGTTTCATGCAAACTAAGGTAGAGGGAAAGAATTCTGCAGCAATGACTCTTGCAATGCTCTTGATTTCAGTTACTTCCCCTGCCCATGGCATCGGCGGGAGGAATAGAGTGTCAGAAGGGAATATATCCCACAATTCCTTGCCATGATAAACGTATAGGTGGGGAGGGGGGTTAGAAATCTGATGGAAGGGTTTGGGTTCAACACCATTGTCAGGTTCCATATCTTGTCTTTTTTTTTTTTTATCTTATCTCATTTGATAAAAGCTGAAGCTACACTCCCCAGTCTTGCCCAGAAAGATGAGATCTAGACAGGGATTTTCATCATAACTCCATTACCTTACGTTGTTCTAATGGGGAAAAAATGGCCCTATGTCACCATCCTTTGAACAAGAAGAGCTTGACAACTAAAGTCAGCTCTAGCCAGGGCAGTTCCCATCATATAGACTAGATTTAGCTCTAGCCAGGGCAGTTCCAGTCATATAGACTAGCTTTAGCTCTAGCCAGAGCAGTTCCCGTCATATAGACTAGCTTTAGCTCCAGCCAGGGCAGTTCCCGTCATATAGACTAGCTTCAGCCTTTAACCAGGGCAGTTCCCGTCAAATAGACTAGCTTCAGCTCCAGCCAGGGCAGTTCCCGTCATATAGACTAGCTTCAGCTCTAGCCAGGGCAGTTCCCGTCATTTAGACTAGCTTTAGCCTCTAGCCAGGGCAGTTCCTGTCATATAGACTTGCTTTAGCTCTAGCCAGGGCAGTTCCCGTCCTTTAGCTCTAGCCAGGGCAGTTCCCGTCATATAGACTGCCTTTAGCTCTAGCCAGGGCAGTTCCCGTCATATAGACTGGCTTTAGCTCTAGCCGGGGCAGTTCCCGTCATATAGGCTGGCTTTAGCTCTAGCCAGGGTAGTTCCCACATATAGACTGGCTTTAGCTCTAGCCAGGGCAGTTCCCACATATAGACTGGCTTTAGCTCTAGCTAGGGCAGTTCCCGTCATATAGACTGGCTTTAGCTCTAGCCAGGGCAGTTCCCACATATAGACTGGCTTTAGCTCTAGCCAGGGTAGTTCCCATCACACAGACTTTGGGTAGGTTCAGATAGACTTACTTTAGGTAGCGGAGCTTGAGGATGTCTGTAAAGATTTCTCTCAACTGCAAGGTGCTGGACAAAAGTTGTGTAGAGTTGCATCGACCCAAGAAATTAACCCACCTTCTTCCCCGGCCCACTTTAAAAAACAGCACCTTATTCACAAGATTGTTTACAAGTGGAGTCTGCCCCGCATGCACTTAATGTTTATACAGTTTGTAGGTCACCTCGTATCGTCTTTTAATCCATGGTCCAAAATCACTTTCAGGGGACGTAACTGTGGTGTTGGCACTCATACTCATGTTTCCATTATTCCAAGAAAGCTCAAAATTTTCACCTGCAAATTCATCTTCCATTTTTTCAAAATGTGCAGTTTGATGAGTGTCAGCTTTTGTTGTTTGGGATTATAAACAAGAAGAACAATGAAAAAAAAAAGGATAAGTTTTAAAATCTGCCTTACACAGAAAGAGTCCACATGTTCAGGGAGTATTGGCGGTCGTTTTGTTGGGTTTGATTTTACTGGAAGGCAGAATGTTTATGTGTGTGTGTGTGTGTGTGTGTGTGTGTGTGTCTATTGCCATGCTAGGTACACTTTGTAAGATTGGGTGTGGCACACACAGAGGAGACAGGAGGTGTGTTTGTGTGTACTAAGATGGACACACTGTTGTAAGATTGAGTGTGACACACACACACCACACACACACACACACACACACACACACACACAGAAGAGAAACAGGGTGTGTCTATGTGTTTGAGTATTACCAAGATAATAACAGTTGTAGGATTGGATGTGATACACACATACAGTGGAGGGGGGGTGGCAGAAGTCCTAGGCACACACCAAGGATTGTGAAATAAATCAGAGATGTTTGTTTTACAATCAACACTAACACAGCTGGTGGATTTTGTCTGTTGTTTGTAGCCTTTCCTCAAGTAAATCTACTTGCCGGCTGAAACTGACAGTAAAGATAGACACACAAATCGGTTGAAATCTGTGTGTGTTGTAGAGAGATATGGCTTCCCATAGACTTGTCCTATGATACTGGTGTCATTGACTTTCAGGACAAAACAAACCAACAAAAACAACAACAAAATTTACTCTGATACATACGATCAGTAAGATACAGGCCCGCGTATCACAACGATCCCCACTAATAAAAGCTTCTGACACGGATCTGAATCTTGTGGCTTTGCCGTGGGCCGTCTTGTTTTCATTGATTCAATTTGCGATTTATGTGATAACTGGCAAGAAATTCCCATGTTTGTGTGTTTGTATGTATGAGCTTGGCAGTTCGAGGATAGAAATGGGGTTTGGGTTTTGGTTTTTTGTTGGGTTTTTTTTTTTTACAATTGCTTTTAATTTTTTTAATCAGGGTGGGTGGCGGTTATTGTTTTTTTTTGTTTTAAATTATTTTTACAGTCTTGTTTTGAATGATCCACCAACAATATGAAGAAACATCACTTCTTGAGACGATTTTTAAATCAAGCAATGGTTATCGCTTATGATGACGATAACTTCAACAAGGAAAACGTCTTAGCATAATGTTAACTTCCAACAAGAATTATTTCTTTCAGTGACGTTGACTCAAATAACCTGTTATTGGGTTTTGGCATCTAGAGAAATGTGAATAAGTCTTTGCTTGTGATGTGGAATAGAAGCTAAGACTGACTTTTATATAGATGTACATGCTTTTATACGTAGAGCATAAAGAGAGAGAGAGAGAGAGAGAGAGAGAGAGAGAGAGAGAGGGAGAGAGAGAGAGAGAGAGAAGGAAGAAACCTTAAAAAGGGTTAAAATCATGATGGAAAGAATGTGTTATTGTGAATGAAGCTAAGAAGACAATACACAAAGATCTCTGTGTGGTTTTTGTGGTTTGGTGATGTAATAATAGCCATGATGAGTTGACTGGACGTAGAGGAAGGGGGGAGGGGCCTGGCTGGTTGAAGTATGTTGTGTTGATTTCACTTTGTTGTGAAAGTTTTGCGTTTTTGTTTGTCCCTGCATGTAAGGCAACAAATGTAATCACGGATCATTCTCTCTACAAGAATCTAATTTGGGCACAGACCCTTAGGTAACAGCAACAACAACAACAATAACGCCACCTCCAAACATCCCAAACCCTGACAATGTGCAATGGAAATCTCCATGTGAATGTGGAATCTTTTAGGGAAGTGTTTGGGAGGAGGGCCTGAAGGATTGTGCTTGCTTTGTATTACGTTTATACAGGCGTGTTTGTTTGTGTGTATGTGTGTCTTTGTAGTAGCAATGTAATAAGCATCATGTGGATTGTCTACACATTTGTCATGAACTGTATTGAAGGACTCTCAGCTGTTGCTGTTATCGGCATCATCATTGTATGCTAAAGAAAGAGCAGTAAGGGGAATTTTATGGTACAATTGTTCATCATCCACAGCCAGATGTATAGTGGGATTAGCAAATTCAAGGGTGTTGTAGGTCTGGTAAACAAGTGTAGTTATACAGGCCCATGTTGAAGAGTTTTACATCAGTGATATTCATTTTTATATTGAGATGTAGGGTTGCTGTTGACTAAACAAACCATGTGATATCCCATATTTCAAGATGATAATAATGCTAATAAATGGAGTTGAATGATGATAATAGTAATGATAATGAAAAGGATAATTTGAGCATATTTAGTATAGTGCCATGTTTTGAATGTAAAATTTATAGAATTGGCTCCCAGCACTGAAATTAATGAGACGAGAGAATCAGTAGGATAAGAAAATGGCACCGTGGGCCAAAAAACTTTTTCATTGGATGGGCTAATCAGAATGGCAATGGAGAAAAGATGTCACTCTGACCTTTTACAATTGAAGAGCTTTTTTCCAAAACTCTTTTAGTGCATTTACAGTGAAAAATCCTTTCTTGTTTGTAGTTATGTAAACCAACAGCAAGAATAAAAAAAAAGTCATCAAAATGTGCCTAGAAAAGTCCACTGAGATTGAAAGAGTATCTATGTGTTGACTTTTTTCTCAAAATCATCTCCGTTTTCTGTCGCAGCTGACTTTTCTGTAAACAAGTCATGAAATTTTGAATTTGGTAGACTGAGTTTTTGAAAAAGACTCTTCAATTATCGTATCATAATATGGTACCTATATAATGTGCTTATGATATGTTAGGATGTTGCATCCAATCACAATGTTTTTTCCTTACAAGTTTGTTTCCGCTCTTCGTCTCCGTTCTTACTTTTCATAAGTCAGCATTTTTTCTCTGAAGATAAAATCATAGAAATGAGGAAAAATTGACCCAAAAAAAAGTCAATGTTTTGAGGGTGAAGATGAACAAAAAATGTGTTGACTTAGTAGAGCAGACGCCAGAATTGATGGAAAAGGATGAGAATGGAATGTAATATACGTAGGCGTGTACCTTCTCCGTTGATGCTAAACTAAACATATGTAACTGGAGTAGGAAGACGCAGTCATGTCTGGTCGTACAACGGTTCCCAGATTGAATCAATATGCATGGAAAACTTTAGGCTCTGTGATGAAATGGACCAATTACAGCAAGTGACCTCAAGGTCAAGGCTATGTAATGGTTGCTTGTAAGTATCCCAGTAGACATGACGGATGTGTGTGTGTGTGTGTGTGAGATGGGTGTAGGAATACCAAATGTCTTTGAGTGTGAGTTTCTGGTACATTTGGTCCAATATCCTATTTAGAAAGAAGCCGCGTCATGAAGCCAGGCCAGAAATCAGATGGCAATGTTTGGAATAAAGTGATGGAATTGATTTTTGGACCCTTTTTCGTGTTTTTATTTGACCTTCATTTGATTCATGTTGTTACATTAATAGTATCTGTCGACATTACCTCTTCCAGGAATATTATCTGATTTTTCGTGTTGTTGTATCTTAACGAAGGTTCTGTGTTGGTGTTATTGTTATGCTGGTATAATCTTGAAAAATGTCTCACTAAATGTTTGTTTAAATTATGGAATGTCGGTCTCATCTGTCTGTCTGTCTGTCTGTTTCTACTAATATATATGTTGAAGTAATATTATCATGTGCCTGTCTGCTCATCCTCATCCTACAAGACGCAATAAATACATATGTATAAGCATAAACAAAATTTACCATCACATCGTTTCATGCTCAGGTTCATCAACTACAAACAATAGATAGCATGCATACATAATAATGATAATAATAATAATAATACATAGAATTTGTAAAGCACATATCCACGATGAAAAGGATGCTCTGTGCGCTGCATGATAAAATCTATAATACATAATATACATTATGAGATATACATCTGTATGAGCATAAAAACAAGGGTGATAAGAAGACTTATACTTATATGTTAAAATGCACAATACAATACATTATGAACGTCTGGATGTACATAAAAGCAAGGATTACAGGAAACCTTGATCAACTAATCATATTATATAACTACATGTATACATAAAAATGTGGATGCTGAAATATATGGCACAAGTAAATCACTGATTGATACATTGTAAGTCTATCACAAATAAGCCAAGAAACTCGCATCTACTTTTCACTTGCCATGAATGAGAATATTATAAATAAATAAATTTTGACAGTCATTAAGTCTCTCTAAGTCTTATAAAGATGTGTCTTCAAAGATTTTTTGAAGCACGTAGATTTTTGGCTTCGCGTATACACATAGAAACATGTATACATACATCCATAGTTTCGGTGCTTGCCTGGGTAGTTGGCGGCCCAACAGTTGAGGTGTACAACGAGCTCATGGACTGGATGGATCCTTTACAAGGATCAAGGCTATATTCTTGACAGGAAACTGCCTCCATGACAGCCTTCCAACAATTCCAATGGAAGGACGTGGCCGATTGGATTGGCACACGCCGCTTGTCTTGTTGGCAGGCAAACTTGGGGAAGGCATCTCATTGAATCTCAAGGGAGGCAAGGCAAGGCAAAAGGGAATTTCTGGACATATACTACAGTTGTCTCCCTTGATAATAGGCGCATTCCAATTCTACATTACGTACCGGTGATAAGAATATTTATTTGTAAAAACTGATAAATAGAAAACTATTACTACTAGTAGTAGAACTGCTACTATCATTATCCCTACTATTACTACTAGTGCCACTACTACTACTACTACCGTCTTCACTATTACTATTACTACTACCATCTTCACTATTACTACTACTATCACTACTACTACTAGTACTACTACTACTACTACTACTACTACTACTGCTGCTGCTGCTGCTGCTGCTACTACTTATAATAAAAACAGTCATAATAATAATAATAATAAATAAAGCCTTAGGGCCAGTTCTCAGTTGATTCCCCTCGAAGTGAAGGAAGGAAGGCAGACAGACAGACAACCAAGATGGCGTCAAGCCAGAGAGCAGCGCCGCCAACTCTCTCTCTCTCTCTCTGTCTCTCACCTCTCTCTCTCTCTCTCTCTCTCTCTCTCTCTCTCTCTCTCTCTCTCTCTCTCTCTCTCTCT
>JAOWAY010195491.1:0-10190 GCA_028565895.1 Goniobranchus geometricus | reverse complement strand
GTTGACGGACTCGAATTAGATGATGCAGATGAGCGTTGAGTGAAGATAGATGACATTGAAGATGACGGACTCGAAGTAGATGGCGCAGATGGGAGTTGATTGGAGATAGATGACATTGAAGATGACGGACTCGAAGTAGGTGCCGCGGATATTAGTTGAGTTGAGATAGATGACATTGAAGATGACGGACTCAAAGTAGATGACACAGATGGGATTTGAGTGGAGATCGATGATATTGACAAGGATCTAATCGAAGCAGACGAAGCAGATGGCAGTTCAGTGGAAATAGATGATTTTGAAGATGATGGGAGAGAGGTAGGTGATTCAGATAGAAGTTGAGGTGATATAGTTGATATTGGAATTGTTGGAATAGAAGCATATGACACTGGCTGGAGTTGATTTGAGAGAGATGATACTGAAGATAATGTAATCGAAAAAGATGACGCATCTAGAAGTTGAGTGGAAATCAATGACATTGAAGATGATGGAATAGAAGTAGATGACGCAAATGGGAGTTGAGTGGAGATAGATGACATTGAAGATGATGGAATAGATTTAGATGACGCAAATGACAGTTGAGTGGTGATGGATGACATTGAAGATGATGAAAAAGAATTATATGACACAAATGGGCGTTGAGTGGAGATAGATGACATTGAAGATGATGGAATAGAAGTAGATGACGCAAATGGGAGTTGAGTGGAGATAGATGACATTGAAGGTGATAGAATAGAAGAAGATGACGCAGACGGAAGATGCGTGGAGATTACTGACATTGAAGATGATGGACTCGAGGTAGATGACGGAAATGGGAGTTGAGTGGAGATAGATGACATTGAAGATAATGGAAAAGAAGTAGATGACAGAAATGCAAGCTGAGTGGACATAGATGACATTGAAGATGATGGAATAGAAGTAGATGATGCAGATGTGAGTTGAGTGGAGTGAGATGACATTGAAAATGATGGAATAGAAGTAGAGGATGCAGATGGGAGTTGAGTTGAGATAGATGATATTGAAGATGATGGTAAAGAAGAAGATGACGCAAATGGGAGTTGATTGGAGATAGATGACATTGAAGATGATGGACTCGAAGTAGATGATGCAGATGGGAGTTGAGCGGAGATGGATGACATTGAAGATGATGGACTCGAAGTAGATGATGCAGATGGGAGTTGAGCGGAGATGGAGGACATTGAAGATGACGGACTCGAAGAAGATGATGCAGATGGGAGTTGAGCGGAGATGGATGACATTGAAGATGATGGAATAGAAGAAGATGATGCAGACGTGAGTTGAGTGGAGATCGATGACATTGAAGTTGACGGACGAGATGTAGATGATGCAGATGGGAGTTGATTGGAGATAGATGACATTGAAGATGATGGAATCGAAGTAGATGATGCAGATGGGAGTTGAAGAGAGATAGATGACATTGAAGATGATGGAATTGAAGTAGATGACGCAGATTGGAGTAGAGTGGAGATAGATGATATTGAAGATGATGGAATAGAAGTAGATGACATAGATGGGAGTTGAGTGGAGGCAGACGATATTGAAGATGATGGATTCGTAGTAGATGATGCAGATGGGAGTTGAGTGGAGGTAGATGATATGAAAGATGATGTGATAGAAGTAGACGACGCAGACTGGACTTGGGTGGATATGGATGATAATGAAAATGATGGAATCGAAGTAGACGACGCAGATCGTGGTTGAGTGGAAATAGATGACGTTGTAGATGATTGAAGGGTTGTAGACGACGCAGATAGAAGTTGAGTGGACATAGATGATGTTGATGATGATTGAATTTGGGTAGATAACACAGAGAGAAATTGAGTGGGGATTGATAATATTTTTGCGGATTGTCTTGACGTAGATGATACAAACAGGAATTGAGAAGAAACAGATGGGATTGACGATGATAGAATTGAGGTGATTGACACAGATGGGAAGTGAGTGGAGAAAGATGTTGATGAGGATTTTCGAATAAAAGTAGATAACAGTGATGGGAACTTAGTTGTGCTGGGTGGTATGGAAGACTGTTGAATTGAAGTAGAAGACGCATAAGAGAACTGAGTTGGGAAATATGGTATTGGAGATGTTTGAATGGAGCTAGATAATGCAGAAAGGGATTCAGTGGACATAAATGATGGTAAGTATGTTTGAAATGATGCAAGTGGCACGGACTGGAATTGATTTGTGATAGATGATACTGACGAAGATTGTATTAAAGTAGATGACCATGATAAAGATTGGACGGATGGAACTAACATCAGATGCACTGGAGTAGGTAACACAGAGAGGGAGAGGTCCTCAGTTGTAATAGATGTTATTGGTGAGGATGAATTGATTGAAGAAGATGGCATAAAAATGGATTGGGGTGTCACTGAAGGTGATTGGATTGGAGCAGACGATAGAGACATGTACTGAAGTGAATTGAATGATCCGGAAGATAATTCAATTGGAGTAGATGACAAAAACGTGGACCGAGAAGAACTAAATAAGATTGGAGATGATAGCATTCGAGTAGATGATAGAGACATCGATTGAGAGGAGCTGGACATTATTGAAGATGACTGAATTAGACTAGATGATATAGACATGGATTGAGAGGAACTAGACATCACTGAAGATGACTTAATTGGGCTAGATGAAAGAGACATGGATTGGGAGTAACTAGACATCATTGAAGATGGCTGAATTGGACTAGATGAAAGAGACATGAATTGAGAAGAACTATACACTATTGAAGATGACTGAATTGGACTAGATGATAGAGACATGGATTGAGAAGAACTAGATACTATTGAAGATGACTGAATTGGACCAGATGATAGAGACATGGATTGAGAGGAACTAGATACTATCGAAGATGACTGAATTGGACTAGATGATAGAGACATGAATTGAGAAGAACTAGATACTCTTGAAGATGCCTGAATTGGAGTAGATGAAAGAAACATAAATTGAGAAGAACTAGATACTATTGAAGATGACTGAATTGGAGTAGATGATAGAGACATGAATTGAGAGGAACTAGACACAATCAAAGATGACTGAATTGGAGTAAATAATAGAGACAAGGATTGAGAGGAACTAGACACTATTGAAGATGACTGAATTGGACTAGAAGAAAGAGACATGAATTGAGAAGAACTAGATACTTTTGAAGATGACTGATTTGGAGTAGATGAAAGAGACTTGAATTGAGAAGAACTAGATACTATTGAAGATGACTGAATTGGAGTGTTTGATAGCGACATGGATTGAAAGGAACTAGACACTATTGAAGATGACGCAATTGTAGTAGGTGATAGAGACAGGAATTGTGAGGAAGTTGATACTAATGAAGATGACTGAGTTGGAGTAGATGATAGAGGCACGGATTGATAGGAACTAGACATAATTGAAGATGACTGAATAGGACTAGATGAAAGAAACATGAATTGAGAGGAACTAGATACTATTGAAGATGACTGAATTTGACTAGATGATAGAGATATGAATTGAGAAGAACCAGATACTCTTGAAGATGTCTGAATTGCACCAGATGAGAGAGACATGAATTGAGAAGAACTAGATACTATTGAAGATGACTGAATTGGAGTAGATGATAGAGACATAGATTGAGAGGAATTAGACACTATAGAAGATGACTGAATTGGAGTAGATGATAGAGACAAGGATTGAGAGTAAGTGGGCACTATTGAAGATGACTGAATTGGACTAGATGAAAGAGACATGAATTGAGAAGAACTAGATACTATTGAAGACGACTGAATTGCAATAGCTGATAGAGAAATGGATTGAGAGGAAATAAACACTATTGAAGATGACTGAATTGGACTTGATGGTTGAGACATGGGTTGAGAGGAACTAGATACTATTGAAGATGATTGAACTGGACTAGATGATAGAGACGTGAATTGAGAGGAACTTGATACTATCGAAGATTGAATTGGAGTCGATGATAGAGACATGGATTGGGAAGGATTAGATACCATTGAGGATGACTGAATTGGAGTAGCCAGAAAAGGTTGGGATTGAGTTAGGATAGAAAGCATTGGCGATGATTGAATTTGAGTTGTTAACATAGATTGGGACTGCGTTAGTGTAGACGATATCGTCGATGGTTGAATTGGAGTAGTTAAGACAGATTGAGATAGAGTTAGTATAAAGGGTACTGAAGATGGTTGAATTGGAGTAGTTAACACAGACTGGTATTGAGTAAGTATAGATGATATTGACGATGATTGAATTGGAGTAGTTAACATAGATTGGGATTGAGTTATTATCGAAGATATTGCCAATGATTGAATTGGAGTAGTTAACACAGATTGAAATTGAGTTAGTATAGACGATATTGACGATGGTTGAATTGGAGTAGGTAACATAAGTTGGGATTGAGCTTGTATAGAGGGTATTGAGGATGATTGAATTGTAGGTGGCTCAGATTGGGATTGTGTCATGATAGATGGTATTTGCGATGATTGAATTGGAGTCAGAGATTGAGTAGCGAGCGGTGATATTGATGATAACTGAATAGAACTATATGACACTGCCGAGGACTGAGTAGAGGTCGATGGTATTATCGATGATCGAATTGCATTTGATGACACGAACGGAGTTGGGGTAGGGATAGGTGATACTGACAATGCTTGAATTGAAGTAATTGTCGTAGAAAGGGACTGAGTAGAGATAGCTGTTGACGACAATGATCGAATTTGACTAGCTGAGACAGACGGAGATGGGGTAGATGAAGCTGATAGTGACGATGCTTGAATTGGAGAAGATGAGATTGACGGGGATGGAGAAAAAATGGATGATAGTGACGATGCTTTACTAAGAGCAGATGAGAAAGATAGAGAGGATGTAGGGATAGATGATGTTGATGATGCAGTAGATGAGACAGCTACGGATGACGTAGAGGTAAACGACAGTGACCATTCTAGAATTGGAGCAGAGAAAGGTGATTGTGACGAGGACTGAATTGGAATGGATGGTACGGAAGGGGTTGGGGTAGAGATCGGGGATATTAACATTTCTTGAATTGGAGTAGATGAGAAAGACGAGGAGGGAGTGGAAATCGATGATAGTGACGATGCATGAAGTGGAGTAGATGTAAAAGTCGAGGCTAGAGTAGAGATAGACGATAGTGACAGTACTGGAATTAGAGTATTCGAGAGAATCGTGGATGGAGTAGAAATAGTTGACAGTGACGACGCTTGAATGAGAGCAGATGAGATAGACGGGGATTGAGCAGAGTTCGATGATAGTGACGATGTATGAAGTGGAATTGATGAGAAAGTCGAGGATGGAGTCGAGATAGACGGTAGTGACGATGCTTGAATTGGAGTAGATTGGACAGACGGGGATGGAGAAGAGATAGATGAGAGTGCTGATACTTGAATTAGAGTAGATGAGATAGACGGGGATAGCGTAGAGATAGATGATAGTGATGGTGTTTGAATTAGAGTAGATGAGACAGACGGGGATTGAGTAGAGGTAGACAACAGTGATGATGCTTGAATTGGGGTAGATGAGGCGGTCTGGGAAGGAGTACGTAAAGATGACGGTGACGATGCTGATGCTGTAGTAGCAATGACATAAGCGTATGTCAATGATTCACTTTCATTTGCTAGTTTCATTGTTGCATCAGTAGAAACTGTAGGGTGCATTAACAAATCAATCGTATCTGTTGATGTAGTTGCGGCAGAACTGGTAAAATAAATGTCTGTTAATGAATGAGATGTGTCTGCTGGAGCTGATTTTGCAGTAGTAGTAACTGTAGAGTCTGTTAACAGCTCAATAGAATCTGCAAGTGACATTGTTAACTTAATGATAACTGAAATGTCTTCCAATGAATCACTTATATCTGCTAGTGCTGGTGTCAACTCAAGGGGAATTGATATGTCTGTCAATGAATCAGTCATGTCTGCTAGTACTATTGTTGACTGAAGGGAAATTGAAATGTCTATCAATGAATCAGGCATGTCTGCTAGTGCTGTTGTTGACTGAAGGGGAATTGATATATCTGTCAATGAATAGGTCATGTCTGCTGGTACTGTTGTTGACTCAAGTGGAATTGATAAGTCTGTTAATGAATCAGTCATATCTGCTAGTGCTGTTGTTGACTGAATGAGAATTGAAATATTTGTCAATGAATCACCCATGTCTGCTAGTGGTGTTGTTGACTGAAGGGGAATTGAAATGTCTGTCAATGAATCAGGCATGTTTGCTAGTGCTGTTGTTGATTCAAGTGAAATTGAAATGTCTATTAATGAATCAGGCATGTTTGTTAGTTCTGTTGTTGATTCAAGGGGAATTGAAATGTCTGTTAATGGATTAGGCATGTCTGGCAGTGCTGTTGTTGATTCAAGGGGAATTGATATGTCAGTCCATAAAGCAGTCATGTCTGCTAACGCCGTTGTTGACTCAAAGGGAATTGAAATATCTGTTAATGAATCAGTCATGTCTGCTAGTGCTGTTGTTGACTCAAGGGAAATTGATATGCCTGTCAAAAAATCAGTCATATCTGTTAGTGCTGTTATTGCATCAGTAGAAATTAAACTGTATGCTACTGAATCTGTTGGAATTGCTAGTGTTTTTCTTGGAGTAGTCGTAAATGAAGTGTCTATTAACAATTCAGTTGGGTATGCTGTGATCACCGGCGTTGTTGTATCAGTAATGAATGAAATTTCGTTCAGCATTTCAGACTTGTGTTCGAGTGCTTCTTTTGCATCAGTAGTAAATAAAATGTCCATCACTGATTCAGACTTGTCTGTTGGCGCTTTTGTTCCATCAATGGTAAACGTCATGTCCTTTAAGGTATCAGTCTTGTCCGTTACTGCGTGTGTTCCATTAACAGTAAATGCTATGCCCTCTGACGTATCAGTCTTGTCCGTTAGTGCTTCTGTTCCATCAATAGTAAACGTAATGTCCTTTAAGGTATCAATCTTTTCCGTTAGTGCTTCTGTTCCATCAACAGTAAATGTTATGCCCTCTAACGTATCGGTCTTGTACGTTAGTGCTTCTGTTCCATCAATAGTAAATGGCATATCCTTTAAGGTTTCAATATTGTCCTTTAGTGCTTCTGTTCCGGCAACAGTAAACGTTATGCCCTCTAACGTATCCATCTTACCTGTTAGTGCTTTTGTTACATCAAAAGTTAATGTACTATAATTTATATTATCAGTTTTGTCCTCAGGGAATTTTGTTGCCTCAGTGATAAAGGAAATGTCAGTTACCGTTTCCGTGTTGACAGTAACGTATGCCGGTGTTGCCATTGCATCGGAAGTAACTGACGGGTCTTCTACATATACAATCGTATCTGCCAGTGATCTCATTGCATCGGGTGTAACTGAGGCGTCTTGAACTAATTTAGTCGTATTTGCCAGCATCGTCGCTGCATCAGTGGTAGCTGATGCTTCTTCTAATGTTTCAGTCGTATCCACCAGTGTTGTCATTGAATTGGTACTAAGTGAAGTGTCTTCTACTAATTTAGTTGTAGCTGCTAGTATTGTCAATGCATTGGAAGTAAATGAGGTGATTTCTAATAATTCAGTATTGTCTGCCAGTGTTGTCATTGCATCGGTTGTAACTGAAGTGTCTTCTACTAATTCAGTCGTATCTGCCACTGTTGTCATTGCACTGGTAGTAATTGAGGTGTTTTCTACTAATTTAGTAGTATCTGCCAGAGTTGTCATTGCATCAGTAGCAGCTGATGTTTCTTCTAATGTTTCAGTTGTATCTTCCAGTGTTGTCATTGCCTTTGTAGTAACTGAGGTGTCTTCTGCTGTCATTGCATCGGTAGTACCTATAGTGTCCTCTAGTGGTTCAGTCGTATCTGCAAGTATTGTTACGGCATCGGTAGTACCTGAAGTATCTTCCAGTGATTCAGTCTTATCTGCCACTGTTGTTACTGCAGAAGTAGTACCTGTAGAGTTCTCCAATGGTTCAGTCGTATCTGCCAGTGTTATTACTGAATCGGTAGTACCTGTAGTGTTCTCTAGTGGTTCAGTCGTATCTTCAAGTGTTGTTACTGTATCGATGGTAACTGAACTGTCTTCTGATGATTCAGTCGTATCTGCCAGTGATTTTACTGCATCGGTAGTAACTAAATTGTCTTCTGATGATTCAGTCGTATCTGCCAGTGTTGTTACTGTATCGGTAGTAACTAAACTGTCTTCTGATGATTCAGTCGTATCTGCCAGTGTTGTTACTGCATCGGTAGTAACTAAATTGTCTTCTGATGATTCAGTCGTATCTGCCAGTGTTGTTACTGTATCAGTAGTAACTGAAGTGTTCTGTAATGGTTCAGTCGTATCTGCCAGTGTTGTTACTGTATCGGTAGTAACTGAAGTGTTTTGTAATGGTTCAGTCGTATCTGCCAGTGTTGTTATTGCATCGGTAGTAACTGCCGTGTCATCTATTGATACAGTCGTATCTGTCAGAGTTGTTATTGCATCGGTAGAAACTGCTGGGTCATCTAATGATTCAGTCGTATCTGTCAGAGTTGTTATTGCATCTGCAGTAACTGTCGTGTCATCTAATGATTCTGTCGTATCTGTCAGTGTTGTTATTGCATCGGTAGAAACTGCCGGGTCATCTAATGATTCAGTCGTATCTATCAGTGTTGTTGTTGCATCGGTAGTAACTGCCGTGCCTTCTAATGATTCAGTCGTATCTGCTAGTGTTGTTATTGCATCGGTAGTAACTGCCGTGTCATCTAATGATACTGTCGCATCTATCAGTGTTGTTATTGCATCGGTAGTAACTGTCGTGTCATCTAATGATTCAGTCGTTTCTGTCAGAGTTGTTAATGCATCGGTAGTAATTGCCGTGTCATCTAATGATTCAGTCGTATCTGCTGGTGTTGTTATTGCATCGGTAGTAACTGCCGTGTCATCTAATGATACAGTCGTATCTGTCAGTGTTGTTATTGCATCAGTAGTAACTGCCGTGCCATCTAATGATTCAGTCGTATCTGTCAGAGTTGTTATTCCATTCATAGTAACTGCTGTGCCATCTAATGATTCAGTCGTATCTGTCAGAGTTGTTATTGAATCGGTAGTAACTGCCGTGCCATCTAATGATTCAGTCGTATCTGTCAGTGTTGTTATTGCTTTGGTAGTAACTGCTGTGTCATCTAATGATTCAGTCCTATCTGCTGGTGTTGTTATTGCATCGGTAGTAATTGCCGTGTTATCTAATGATTCAGTCGTATCTGTCAGTGTTGTTATTGCATCGGTTAGAACTGCCGTGTTATCTAATGATTCAGTCGTATCTGTCAGTGTTGTTATTGCATCGGTAGTAACTGCCGTGACATCTAATGATTCAGTCGTATCTGTCAGTGTTGTTATTGCATCGGTAGTAACTGCCGTGTCATCTAATGATTCGGTCGTATTTGTCAGTGTTGTTATTGCATCGGTAGTAATTGCTGTGTCATCTAATGATTCAGTCGTATCTGTCAGTGTTTTTATTGCATCGGTAGTAACTGCCGTGTCTTCTAATGTTTCAGGCGTATCTGTCAGTGTTGTTGTTGCATTGGTATTAACTGACGTGTCATCTAATGATTCAGTCGTTTCTGTCAGAGTTGTTATTCCATCGGTAGTAACTGCTGTGCCATCTAATGATTCAGTCGTATCTGTCAGAGTTGTTATTGCATCGGTAGTAACTGCCGTGTCATCCAATGATTCAGTCGTATCTGTCAGTGTCGTTGTTGCATCGGTAGTAACTGCCGTGTCATCTAATGATTCAGTCGTATCTGCTGGTGTTGTTACTGCATCGGTAGTAACCTCCGTGTCATCTAATGATACAGTCGTATCTGTCAGAGTTGTTATTCCATCGGTAGTAACTGCCGTGTCATCTAATGATTCAGTCGTATCTGACAGTGTTGTTATTGCATCGGTAGTAACTGCCGGGTCATCTAATGATTCAGTCGTATCTGTCAGAGTTGTTATTGCATCGGTAGTAACTGCCGTGTCATCTAATGATTCAGTCGTATCTGTCAGTGCTGTTATTGCATCGGTAGTAACTGCCGTGTCATCTAATGATTCAGTCGTATTTGTCAGTGTTTTTATTGCATCGGTAGTAACTGCCGTGTCATCTAATGATTCAGTCGTATCTGTCAGTGTCGTTGTTGCATCGGTAGTAACTGCCGTGTCATCTAATGATTCAGTCGTATC